>CAHIKZ030004932.1:4000000-4005000 GCA_903632075.3 Acanthosepion pharaonis | reverse complement strand
CAAACATATGACTAAATATGCAAACACTTTTGTATGTCTACAGGTTATATTAGGAAAATAAGTGACTATGTCGAAAAAAATTTCATCAAGCTCGTTTACATGAATGTAACTACACATGTGCATGAAGAAAAAGTGACAATGAATTTTTTTTTAAATATGTGTTGGAATATATAAATATAAATATATATATATATAAAATAAATTAGATTCAAAAAGTTAAAAATTTCAGGGTCCCTCTTGTTCTTGCGCATGTGTAATTACATTAACATAAAAAAATTCTTATTTTGCAATTAACTTTCCTAACAATGGTCTGGTAAATAAAAAAATATATGGTTTCTCATATAAACATGCATATATATATATATATATAGAGAGAGAGAGAGAGATAGATAGATACACACACACATACACACACAGATATACACACAAACACACACACATATATAGAGATATACACACATACACCCACACACATATATATACATGGCTCTCAAAAACAGCTAGTAACTTGCAGTGCTTATTGAATATGTGGCAAAGTTATATATATATATATATATATATATATATATCACTTTGCCACATATTCAAAGTGTTTTTAAGTGTCATTATTTTACTCATGTGAACTAAAACCAGTGATCAAATTACACAGCTATCACACACACACATATATATATATATATATATATATATATAGTCGACACTCACGTCGATTTCGATACGTATGAGGGTCAAGCAGATCAGTTTCCAGGAAACCGACAGGCCAAGACAGGCCAACAATGACACATGAGATTTGATTGCAAGCCTCATGCAGGACCATCCACACTTTTTGAAGGGACGAATACAGAGACCATCTCCCTCATACTAAATATATATATATATATGTATATATATATATATATATATATATATATATATAATTCTTCTTCTAAACAAACATACATATATTTCATTAACATATATACTTGTATGAATGAATATTTCTATAAACAAGAAAATAACTAATAGAGAATAATTTGTAATTCAAATTTTAACTTTTCAGACATCTTCAATTTAAATTCGTTTAATCAATTTTACAAATAAGAATTATTATACAAGAATTTTAAAACAAAAATGAATTTCAAATAAGATCAACAATGTTTCTCAATTTTTAACATATAAAACAAACTCTGCTTTCATCATGAGATGTTGTTTGAAAATAAATTAATGGAAAGTATGCCAAAGATATGAGGAAGTTGAATTAAAATGGAAATAAATGAAGAAATCTGACCAAGATAAAGAAAACATTTGACTCTCGTTCCTGGAATATCAAAGATTCCTTGAATTCAATAAGATTTCAAATACTGAAAAAAACGTTTTGAAGAATGTAAGCAGAATACCTTATGTTAATTGTTTGAAAATTATGGTAATCATTTCTGGTATTTGTTGAATCCAGATTTTATAGAAGATATTTAAAACATTTAAATTGGGTGAAATTCATTTTGTTTAACCTATATCAAATCTGTTTTATTACAGAAATGCCTAAAGGTCAATTCATTAATCATCAATTTAAACACACACACACACACATATATATATATATATATATATATATATATATATATGGAGAGGGAGAGATGGTCCTTTTCTTATAAAAAATAAAAATGTTATTTTATATATATATGTATTAATAAGAGAAATGACAATATATATATATATATATACTAACGCTACTTAACAAGTCAAATGTATATAAAGCCTGATTAACCAATGAAAATCAAACAACACAAAAATAAAAATACCAGAATTTCTTTCTTTCTCCATATTTCATTCTTGAATGAAGCTTTAATAAAAGTGAAACATGTTAGACTGACTGCTAAACATTTTCTATTTGTTCTTCATCCTATCATATATATATATATATATATAGAAAGAGAGAGAGAAAAATGTATATAAAGAGAGCCAGATAAATAGATATGAAAATACTTGTTAACAAAACTGATTAAGCAAATAACCCATCTACATTTTATATATATATATATATAATTTACTATAATTTTTTCATATAGACAAGTGAGTAAAATGTTTTTGTCTATATGAAAAAATTATAAATAATTATTGCTCTACTATCGTATTGAGTCCTCTTTTAAATTAATGCTGTGAATTTTAGAATTTATATATTATTTTCATTCTCATTACATTCAGCTATATATATATATATATATATTTATATATATATATATATATATGAAAACACACACCTATTGGAACCATGTAAATTCAGTGATTTCTGTTTCACTTTTTCTTTATAAGAACAAAGTTAGTGCACCATATATATTTCTGATTACTCAGCTGATTTAATTCAATTTGGACTAAGTTCAATTTTTATTTTCATATTTATCTCTATATATGTAAATATATAGAAATGGGGAGAGAGAGAAACATAGAAATGTGCATATATATATATATATATATATATATATATATATATATATATATATATATATTTTAATATATGTATGTATATATATATATATATATATATATAGAGAGAGAGAGAGAGATAGATAGATAGATATATAGATATGTAGGTATAGGTTTAGGAAAATATAATAACTAAATATAAGCAACCGTATATGCACGTGCTGTCTTGTATACACAGGTAAGCAAATAAATAATTACCAAATTTTGCCAAGAGATGTAAACATAATAGTGCTCGATGTGGTTAGACAGAGCCAGGAAATATATATTAATAAATATACATATACCTACGTTTGGTGTGTGACTTAAGTTCCGTTGGTTACCCATCTCGTTGGGCACAAATATATATATATATATATATAGAGAGAGAGAGAGAGAGGGAGAGGGAGAAAGGCAAAGCAACATATAAGTATACTTTATAGTCTTTTTCTCTCTATATATATGCATTTGAAATTATTTATGAATATTTATATGTACCCACAAATATGATCAAATAATGCAAACTATTACTTAAAAATTATTGTCAATTAAGTAAATCATTTGTTAGATACAGTGAATGTAGATGTGATGATGAAGAAAATAAAAAAAAACAGTTAATTCAAATTATGGTAATAGTCACTTTAATAATCATAAATAAATTTAATTAAATATGATAACGTTACATTAAATATATTCTTAAAATTTTTATTATATTTGTGTATATAATTATTATTTATTGATATTAACACTGAGGTAGTAACCAGTTAAGATTTGAAAAAAAAAAAGACTAATATTTAAAACATATCTATTTATTTTAGCTTTTTGTCTATCATTTTTATTGACTATCAAATGATTTAAAAATTTCTTTTTTCAATTTTGAAGGAATCATTAAAAAAAATGGCTACCAATATTAGAATGATTCTTCAGATAGAAAAAAAAATTTACTTAAGGTAACTATGGTGATTTACTGAAAAAAAAAGTTTTAGTGATCTATAGTACATCCTTCTTCCACACTTTGTCCATTACCCCAGGTTGCAATTTAAAAAAAAAATAAATAGCTTAAAAATGAAGTACACACACACAGAGAAGCAATTTAAATAGTTGAAATATATACTACAGATCTATAAAAATATATATTTGTTTTTAAAATAATATATTTGAAAAATGAAAAAAAAATAATTTTCAAAAATAAAAGAATGTAGAAGCATTGGAGAAAAGTTGATTTAAATATTTTTCAGTGTCTCTGAAAAAGCTAATTTGCATTTAATACCTTATAAGTCCAATTCTTATTTTATTTTAAATGTATGCAAAGTAGATTACATAATGCTGTAAGCTCCGCCTACTTCTGCCACTGCCACTTCCACACAATTACTCCTCTCTCTGCTCCTCCTACTTCCTTTCTTTTCATTGGTTTCAATACACTCATCACCTTGAGTTTTTCTATCTCTTTTTCACAGATTCTCTCTTTCTCCTTTCTTGATGCATTTCTCTCTCACTTGTCAAAGCCACTTCTTTTGTTATTAGTCTCACTTAATTCTTTCTTTTTGTTCATACTTATATCACCATTCCATAAAACAGACATTGTTTTGCTAGTATTCTTCCTTTAACAAAAATTATTTTCTTTTATTTTCACTTAGAGTCTTCCACTTCTTTCTCTCCCTCCCACTTCTACTCCTGTGGTCATTCTTCCTCTATTTCTTTTTTTCAAGCTAACTTTCTCTGCTTCTTTACCTCCCACCACTGCTGTCTCACCTCAACCCTCTCTCTATTTCATTCCTCTCTTTATAACTTCCTCTTCATCAACACTCTCTATCTCTTTTTCTGAAACTCTCACAAATTTTAATTATCTCATTCATTTGTTCTTTATATCTCCCTCACACTTCTACTCTTTCTTGCATTCTATCCTACTCTTTAAACTTGTATGTTTTTTTTTTTTCAGTTACTCACTCATTTCTTTCCACTTCCCATCTTCCAGTCTTTGGAGTTAGCACACTGATAGTCTTTAGGAATGATGATGATGAAGCTTCAAATTATATTTGTTATCATCATCATCATCATCAATTACAACTTCTAATTATATTGAAGTTGTTATTGATGATAATGATGACAGATGTGTTGAATTAAATAGTAGAAAGAACAGATAGACATGAATATCTGTCATCACAACCTTCTATAATAGTGTAAAGTCCTTCTTGTTTCTGGCTGTCAGGAGGTGCATTTGGTCATATGATCACCTTATAAAGATATATACTGAAAGAGATATTGTTATATATGTTTGATAGGTACAAGGTTAGATAATATGACAATAATAATGACAATTCTGATTATATATAATCAGAGTTGTCATTATGATAAGAGTAATTGCAATATCATGATGTGGAAGCATATGTCCAAAAAAAAAAATGAATTAAAAGGATGTGGTGTTCATAGTGAAACTCATTATGATTGTATGCACAGTAATATGAGGAAGGCTAAAAAAGAAAAGAAATTTGTAATGAGAAAGAGTAAGTTTTATATAGAAAGAAAAAAAAGATTTTAGAAAAAAAAAGAACAATGAAGGTGAA
>CAHIKZ030004932.1:3987500-3995000 GCA_903632075.3 Acanthosepion pharaonis | reverse complement strand
AAACCACTAACCTCATCATCAAAAATAATAATTCACCTGCAAGATCTACATTACAGAGAACTAATATTATTTACAAATTTACATGTCCTTTAAGGAGCTGTATTCCTAGCCAACCCAAATTTGCAAATAATTGTATTGGATTACAATTGGATTGGATTAAACTAGAACATGTTTAACAAGAAGACTCATGTCACATCTCTCTGACCATAGCTCATAAGGTCTCATTTAAATACACATAGAGACCTACCAAACTCTAACATACTTGTTGATAATACAAATATAAATAGCATCATCCGCATGTACAAAAAGGCTAAAAATGTAATGGAAGTATTATTAGTAAAAAAGAAAAAGCCAACACTCCATATTATCAATTTTGAACATGATGACAAATATGCCGACTGGATATAGAAAATAAAACATTTCTATAATTCTAGAGAGATACATAAAACAATGCATATATTGTTTTCAATGAAACTGGCACATTTCTCTCTGACAGGCATTGATGGCCTAGGGCTTAGAATCTCTATGGGTTGGGTTTTGGTCCTTGTCTGAAATGATTGGATGTTTAGCCACACTGATGAGCTGTGATACAGTGAAAAAGTCTGTCTGTGGATGACTATATATATATATATATATATATATATATATATATATATATATATATATATATAACTAATTCTAACTGTAGAAGTCATAACATAATTTACCTCCTAGAATGCACACTATGCCAGAAACAATATGTAGGAAAATCTGAATGGCCCGTTCACTACAGAATTAATAATTATTGCAATCATGTACTTTCGATCTTTTTCCAAGATCATCTTCAGGGGTGCAAGTGGTACAAAACTATATGTTGTTCATGAATATAAGTATTTATATAAAGATGTGCATTGTCATCCATTACTGTAATTTTTTCATTATACTTAGGAAATGGAAATAAAAGAAATTTAAACAGCTATAGCACATTTATCTCATCCTTTAACATCAATACATGGAAGGTTATTCGTGAGTATGAACGGATTTTGTTAAAAATTAGCAGACCTAATGTCTGTAATTTATTCAATCAGACATGTCTAAAAGAGAATTTGTTGCCTAAATATATAAATTTAAAAATATATATATATATATTGAAGTCAACAACCAGAGGTGACAATCTATTTCATGATAAGCATAATTTTCAGGCCATGTGCCTGACAATTGTATTTAGCATGAAAAAGACTTTCATCTCTGTGTGTTGACTTTAATGTCCACTTTTATATTTACATAACCTCTATCCCTGACATTGAACACTTTAACCCATAAATATATATTTTATTAAATAAATATATATATATATATATCTTACAATGAATCATTCATATAAAAAATAGATTAGTAAAGTTAATGATATAAAATGGCGAAATGTCTTCACAAACAAAATTTTGAAGGTGCATTAACCTACAAATCACTTGATGAATGTTATGATCTTTGTATTTAAAAATTATAAGCTGTATAAGGTTTTCCTTTAATACGCAAGTACTTTCAACTGTACATTCAGTTAGCTTCAGGCATGGAAATTATTTTGTTTTTTGGTAAAATTCAGGTAGTATATATATATATATATATATATATATATATATATATATATATATATATATATATCAGATTAATAGAGTGCAGACAAATAATAAAATAGAAAAGTACCTATATTTACGCATTTCATTCCGAGAAGGAATTAGTCAGAAGAATTTCCTTCTTGGAATAAAATATATATCTAATGAATTAACAGATTTATTTTTTAATCCAACATCTTTATTACTTCAGACATTACTATAGTGGAAACTCTGTATGTGTATGTGAAATAAATGTCCCATTTTTATTGGTATATCTATTTAAGATATAGAGTTTAAATTTCACATCCAAAAATGAGCAGATATGAACCTTTATGAAAATAATCAGAGTGAAGAGGACATATTTTCTATGAAAAGAAAAAATCAATCTTTGTGACTGAGTGAAGCATGTCAGATCAAATGCTGGTTTTCCCTATAAAGGGGAATGAAAGATTTGATCCCAGTTGGAGAATGCATTTTTCTTTACTAACATTTCTTGAATGTGCAGGATGTAATACACATTGTTTAATATATATATATATATAGTAAATACAATTATAAAATTTGCAGAAAAAATATCAACATTGTATAAATCGCAATGCCTGATGTAAAATATTAACAGTACAATACATCCCAAACATGTACAATATAAAAAGAACACTTTACATTTTTACATGCTTTCCTGTTTTCTCCCTGAACAAGAATTATCAAGGACAAAGAGGAATAGAATATATATATATATATATATATATATATATATATATATATATATATATATATATATATATATATATATATTTATATATATATATATATATATATAAAAAATATATATATATATATGTAAAATTTAAAATTGGTCATTTTTAATTGTCAATTTTATAGTAAAATTTAATATTTATTTTAGTCGAACCCTAACACTAAGGTATTAATAATTATAACCATGGTTCGTTGTCAAGTTTTTTGAATTCTCATCTACTTGTATTTTGATTGGTCATTGCAGCTTATGTAACAGTGTTTCCCCTATCGAGGGTTGTTTGGTTGTTTTGAACCTTTTAAAACTCTTTATTCTACATTCAACACCATCACTTGATGAGACACCAGAAGTATTGAAACAAAATGGCTATTTTTGTAGTGATTTTATAACATATATATGTTATAATTTTCAAATAAATTATATATATTTATATATGTATATATAATGTATTTGGACAGCAATCCCTCTTTTATACAGGTTTCATTGAAGATAGTTGACAAGGCACTGTGATTAAGCTTTTTATTATATTTTTCTTGCATTCATGCAAATGCTTTCTTTTTTGGACAGAGTGTATAAGAACTGCCCAAATGATCTTTGGACCTGAGCACTGTTGGTTAATCTATTAGCCAATATTAAGTATATTTTTTTCTTTGTATGAATATATAGATTTTTTTTTTTATGGCAATAGGCATCTTTTAATTCCTAAAAACAGTCAGCATGTTGTAGCTGTGTTCATCATTAATATTATGAAGAGTTGATTTCTTCAGTGTCTGTCTATATCTTTTAGATGAGGTATTATGATTATTTACATTATTTGAACTGTTATCCTCATCTTCACTGCCATATTCACAATGTTTCGGCCATTGTACACTCCAGCCTTGTTCAGGTGATTGGAATTTCAAACCAAATGTGGAAGTAGAACAATCTACTCCAGCTTTCGATCTCTCTCACTTGAAGACACTGTGAAACTCCCTTTACGTCTCTCATTTACTTTGACCTTCTTTTTTATTCTCACTTCTATCTCTCATGAACACCTCAAAACTCTATCCACCACTCTCAATTAACCTCTGTTTCATCTCTCTCTCTATTTCTCATTACCTTATTTTCTATAATCACAGCTATTTCCACTCTTTCTTTCTTTCTTTCTCTCTCTCTCTCTCTCCATGTCTTTTCCATGATTACTATCTCTCTCTCTCTTATCAATTCTTTGAAAATCAGCATCTTCTACCCTTTAAGCAAGAAAAGGTTAGTTCTTTAACTAATTATGTTGGTATAAACATGGTTGGTTAAAGCTCAAACTATGCGCAAACATGTAATATGAATTTGTTTAATGCTCATCAGCTAAAAAATTTCTCTCTCTCCCTTCCACTCTACCCCCTTATCATAATCACTTCTCTCAAATGATATCTCCTATTACTTCCCTTTCTCTATAACTCATTCTTTCTCTTCTGCCATCACTTTCCCTCTTTCATTTTAAATACTTCTCTCTCATTGATCATTTGCCTTTTCTTCTTTTCATCTTTCTCTCTGTCACTCTTTACTCCCACTACCAGCTTATGCATACAGGCTGAGGTATTTAAAAAATTACCTTGTTATTAGCATGCAAATTTTGTTGTCCCAACACCACCACTGCCAAATCTTAATAAGCTTTTGCAACTTGACATTCCAAAGACCAGCCAAAATGCTGCCAACACGGGAAAACAGAAGCCTCAACTTTTTTGCCATGTTATCTTATTTTTTCTACTTTTAAATGTCCACAAATTAAAATTAAAATATAAAGCAAAAATGGCTGACTGGTTAGAGTGTTACTTTTGAGTTACTTCCCCTGCCAAGTCCTATCGGACAAAACCTCATTAAAATTTCTGTGTGGCAGATAGAAATTTAGTATTCAGTTTGATACTGTACACGTGTGCAAGATATGCAATCCGTACAGATAAAGATATGCACTGAATCACTTCAATCGTTTTCACACAATTTTCAGCACCTCTTCAGTTTCTGTAAACTAGATAAGTTCCAGATTAGTCTCCTTGCCTAATGAGTCACCAGAGCTCTTTCAATGATTTAATATCAATGTAATTGCTCATCATGAGGTATTTAAATTAGGATTTAAATCAGATCTGTTTGAGTGGGGAAAGTTACAAGACTGGTCATATCTCTTGCTGGAAGAATTGGTTGGCCAATATAAAGTACAAAAAATTTATCAAGTCTTGGATATTCTTGAGGGACAGGCTATCAGATTATGGAACCAGTGCATCTGTTTCAAACCTTGCTTATTAGATGATGGCTAAAATCATGTCATCTGGATCAAATCTTTCAAACATTACAGTACATTTGAATATTGTGAATGGAAGAAATGCTACCAAACAACAATCTAATTTTTTTTTCATTTCACTGCAAGCAAGGTGATAATGCCACTAAGATGCAAAGGGTTACTGGGAATGATAGAGAGAGAGTGAGGAGAAGTGAGAAGAAAGGACAATAAAAGAACAGAGTTCAGGAAGACAGAATGGAAATTGGCATTTGATATGTCCCGGAAAGGGATATATTTGATCGAAGTGGTTTTGGCTACTATAACCAAGTAGTATATGGTAGCAGTAATCGACAGGTTCTCGTCGTAGTTGCAGGTAATAGATGTAGACCAATAGAATAGCCAATGGCGTAGTCCAATGGGCGTCATCATAGACTTAAACTCTGTCGTATCTACATGTCTGTCTGTATTTATAACGGACACCAGCCAATCATATTCCAGTGTGGGGGAACTCAGGTGTATGCATATTCCATTATATCAGCATTGCATTTAAATTTTTGAAGATTGTAGGTGACAGGGGAGCAAGCAATCGGAAGGGAGATTTACAGGCAAGAAGTGTGGGAAAAGAAACTATTAGATAAGAGCATATGGTTGCATCTAACTAGTTCAACAGTAAAATGGTAAGACTTAGTTACCAATCTAATAGCATACTTAAATTCATGCAGCTGAGTCACCATGGAGGAAAGCTCATCAGAATAGATATTTGTAAAAAAAAAAAAAAAAGAATGAAGCCACATCATATTAGTGAGAAAATGACTGAAGTTGAGATGCAAGGAAGGGTTGATTATATAACAGACCCTTTAAGTTTTGTCAAGAATCTTGAGGTATATATTATAAATACCAGACCAGATCTGGCAGCAATATTCAATGCATGGATGAATGGTAGATTTATAAATGTGCAAGATAGACTCAGACAAGAAAAATTGTCTGGCATGACACCATGAACCAATAAATCCTAGCAATAAATCTAGCAACTGATTCAATATAATTACTCCACTTCATGTCCATGGAAAACATGAGCCCGATTTGCTCTCCTGGAGGTTAGCATCAGCCATGCTGATGGTAGGCAGAAAAAGTTCTCTATATTCAAAAATCTAAATGCAATGTCAATCATCATCTTCTGACTCCTTGACTCCTATCCTTTTATTGTTCTCTCTCCTTAATAATAATTTTTCTCATATTTTTTCACTCTCAGTAAACACTTGTGTCTTAGTAGCTTTATCTCCTTGCTTGTAAAAATTTGAAAAAACTAATTTCTTCTGGTAAATTGTTTTAAGAGAAAGATTCTCTAAGCTGCAAGCAAAATTAGCACTGTCTGCTCAGTGAATGAATGCTGAATGTTTTCTTATGAGGAAACGGCTAATATTACCATTAAAAGACGAGCAGAACTGATACCACACTTTATTTAGTTTCTACATGAGTAATAAAGTTAAAGATAGAGATTTTGTTAATGCTATACTTCTCATATTTGCTAGTTGTTAATCAAAGTTTTTATCTCTTTCCAGAGTAATGGCTGGTTACATGTTTCCCTAACCCAGAATAATGGCTGGTTACATGTTTCCATGCACCTCCCTTACACCTGCTCAGGTGTCTAGCCAATCCTTGTTGCAGACACTTGCTAAGGGTACACTTGTTGTTTATACTGCACCTATACTGAGTGGAATTTAGTTACAACTAGCAGTAGAGCCCAGCATTGCCCGGGGGATGTAACAGTAAGAGATAGATCAAGTATCGACCATCATAAAGACTGAAAAATAAAATTGACAAAGATTATTGTTTAAGGTTGACGGACACGCATGTCTTAATTAGTTTTATTTTTTTTTTTTTTTTTACGAATTGGTCAAACCCAAACTCAAATAAAAACATTGTTTTCAATCGTTATGAGTCTACCGATTGAATAGAATTTTATTATAAACAATTGTCTTGTAAATGGAATTTTTAAAGCATTCTGAATGTAAAAATAAAGAAGAAAGTGTGCAAGACAATAAGAAACACTACCTGCCAAAAACAAAAGTGAAGTTTTGTTGAAATCGGTTGAAAAATGTAGGAAATCCGATCCCATATATAAACGAAAACACACACACACACACACAAACAACCTGGGTTTTATAAGTATAACTCGAGATGAGTTGTCCCCTTTCATTCTCGCGATGACTCTTAATTGTGTTTTCAAATTGATTTCATGCAAAAACAATTGTGTTTTTCCAATTTTTGGTGCTGTCAGAACCACTGCAAGGTAATTTTACGTAGTCCTGTGAAGTTTTGTTGAAATCGGTTGAAAAATGTAGGAAATCCGATCCAATATATAAACGTACAGACACACACACACACACACAACCTGGGTTTTATAATAAGTATGATTTCTGGGAGAAGGCATGGAATCTGACATGATCAACAGTTTGAACAATGATTTGCGATTTTGTGCTAGTACAATCATCAATGGCTAGCAAGTAGTTTCATCTAGCCAGTTTCACTGACAAAGCTTGGGTAAACCTGTGGCATGGTTTTCAGGCACTTTCCAATGGTGCTGCATGCTGGGATTGCCTCCCCAGACTGTTAACATCACAAAGCACCTTTCATGACAAATTGACCATGATTAGATCCAAACCCAGGTCTCACAGTCAGAAAGTAAATGTTTTAACCATACCCAGGAACCCAGCAGTGATGCATAAATTACTAAGGTTATATATGTATCAATAACTTGTGAAATATTGGAACTATTTCAGATGAACATTTTAGAAAACTCTATGAAGGTTAACAAATCTATAGCTAGAAACCAAGCTAGGAAACAGTTTCCATTTCAAGATGATTTGTTTCAAAATGTTCAACGACCAGGTTTCAATGTA
>CAHIKZ030004932.1:3840000-3982500 GCA_903632075.3 Acanthosepion pharaonis | reverse complement strand
TGGTTCCAATTAATAATGAGAATGACTTCAAGAACATCCCCTTCCCAAAACTTATAGGCAAAACAAACAAATGCATGCTGGGATATCTCCTTAGACAATTAAGATAGGCCACTTCTTAGTCTCATCAGATTAAGTTCTGTTCTTTCTTGTCTTAAAGCCAGAACACTGTGATTGCTTGTCTGTATCCCCTTTTGTGTGCTAACACTATTCTTAGTTTGTGAACTTTTGGCTATATTACTGTTGATGTTGCCTTGTATATATTGTTTGCTTTGCTTTATTTTATTTTTTTGCCCTGTTCTTTTCTTTCTTTTGTTATTGTTTATTGGAAACTTTGTCATTTCTGTTTGTTGGGCATTTCTCCCAATTACATTTAGCAATGGCCAATTACTCTATGAAAGGGTATAGTTCAAAATTCCCTGAAAGTTATCCAGATTAACAAATACTTGAAAAAGGTTGAAATGTCTAACAGACAAAACGTTTTGATAATAACAACAAAGATGAGGACAATAGTCCATGTGTAAGTAATGTAAATAATGATTAAAATTTGTTTTGTAATTTAAAAAAAAGCTGACTAAAATGGCATGTATATACACAAAAAAATTTCAACCAATCCACACAAGTGCTTTGCAAAGCTACATTTGTAATGTGATGTTAGTAACTATCTGGTAAAAATGCAAGATTAAATTTTTAATTCTTAAATAATTGTGCATTCACTTCTAACTCCAAATCTAGGATATGTGATTTAGGGTTTTTCTTTGAAAGTTCTGTCATCTTGTGTAGTTGTGAAAGATTCTGTTTTCTCCCCTTATATAAGGGTGCTTATATAACAACCTTTTATCTGGTTGTCCCCACTGTCATCCTTTGAGACCAGATTATGTACTTAGTGGCTTTGATGTAACCTTCAAGATCAACCCTGAAGAGTTCCCAGTACAAAGGTTACTTTTGATATCTCTTAGAGTGAACCCATTACATATTGGGGTCACCACAAATCAACTCTTTTTTTATCAAAGATTCTTGATGGACATTAAATTTGATTTAGACCTCTGATATTTCCTAACATGAATCACATATCTGCATCCTTCTAAGATCATATCCAAATAGGAGAGAGAGTTCCTGATTTCTTAAAAAGCCAAATTCTAAACCTGAATAAAAAAAGATGGACAAATTTTCTTTTTTCTCATCAATTTTTTTTCTAAAACTGAAAATGCTCCTGAAGTATTTTCTCATTTCTTGATCTGTGAGTCATGAAGTACATGCCTTTACAAAAGTCATTAAGACTTAAATAATTGTTGTTTTTTAAGTGAACTTGTAGTTTTCTGCATTGTTTAGACATTAGTATACTGATCCTTTTAACAAACCACAAACCTTAAGCTATAACAAGTTTATCTTCATTTAAAAATACAGCTTTGTATAAACATCTGTCAACTGCCTTGCTTAATGAAAACCTTTATTGGTATTGTACTAATAAACAATATTAGATATTGCTTACAGAAAGTAAAGTACTATTATTTTACAATCTTATATTACCTCAATATGGGATACTTAATAATAACAGTGATAAAAACAAGCATATAAGGGAATTGATTGAAATTTGTGTGACAACATGTCTGGACACATCTGAGGGAAAAAAAATTTTAGATTTAAAATTTCAGTATTACATGTTCAGCTTTTCCTATCAGTGCCTAATTATAACCAATGTTTGCACTTTTATATCCCCCCTCTCCTTCCTGCACATATAATTCCATCAACAAAAAAGGACAAAAAGCATGGCAGAATTTTTACCCCTTTTGTCATTCTCAAACAATATTGCAATTTGGATCATACTTATTAATTTTTTCTAATCAGCCCCCTCCCCAAGTGAGGGGTTACTGAGTGTGAAAGAATCTGAGAAAGAAACATTATTAAGGAGAGAGAACAATAAAAGAAGTGGATTCAAAGGAGAGAAAATGATAACCAACATTGCAATTAAATTTAGAGAATCAAAGTTGCTTGGAAAGCAAGAATCTGAGAGTTGCACAAGCAAAAGAAGTGTAAGAGAAACTGTTAGCATAGAACTTATTTTTATATCTAACCATTTCAACTGTAAAAGATAAGACCTAACTGCCAATCTAATACTGCACTTAAATTTATGAATTCAAGATAGCAAAGAGGAAAGTTCATCAGAAGAATTACTATGAAAATATTTATAGAAAAGTCAAAAGGAAGCTATGTTATAAAAATATGAACATGGATGAAGTCAAGATGCCAAGTCAGATGAGATAATATTGCAAATTCTTTGCATTCACAAAAGCATCTGTGTTTTGCATCCTTTTTTGAAATGCTTAGGCTCAGCAGTATTGGAAATCTGTTCCAGGAAGTTAAAAGATTAAGTTTCAAACTTGTCTATGTGCATGCATAAAATCCTGAGGTTACAAAATAACGTGCATGTTTGAACAGAGATTGTAAATCAAGCTGGCGTATTGTATTTTAACTACAAGTGAATCACTTTGTTATGTTTATGCTGCATCTGGTTCTCTGATGCACACCCATTGCTGCTGCAGTGGTGGCTGCATCAGTACAGGGCTTAGTTATTTTCATCACTTCAACAAGCTATAATTTTCTATAACATCCAAATTCAGTCACATATATAACTATTATTCTCACCAAGCACTGACATACAATAACTGTGTCACATCCACATTATCCCCCCACTTCAAAACTCCCCCCATAGTTGATTTGTGGTGACCCCATATAAATTGTATGGATATGAGTTTGTGACCCTGGGTTTCACACTTTTGCAATCATCAGACAAATTCTCTCTCTCTCTCTCTCTATATATATATATATATATATATATATATTTTAATAATATTTTTATTATAAAATATTTTACATCACAACACAAAAATTTCTGTTTTGGAACTTAAAAATTGTTCTATTATCAGGCGATGTTGGGTAACTTATGATGGTAATGATTTACTTGTAAAATCAGAAAACAATATGGTAGCTTATTTCTGAAACAAAGAAATTTTTGTGTAGTGATGTAAAATATTTTATAATAAAAATATTATTATAATATTTTGGTCTATGTTGTATTGAGGACTTTTAAAAAAAAAAGTACATGCTAAGAACAGTGGATTCTTAATCTTTTCTTTAGTTATATATATATATATGAATTCTTAGTCTTTTCTTTAGTTATATATATATATATATGAAAAATCATTTTGTGACCCTGGGATTCATCAGACAATCTCTCTCTCTCTCTCTCTCTATATATATATATATATATATATGTGTGTGTGTGTGTGTGTGTGTGTGTGTGTATGTGTGTGTGAAGAATCATTTTGTGATGTCTACTTTACCAAATACACAACATAGATTTTTGTTCAATCACCAAAGTTAAGCAGTGTTAATCCTGGTCAGTACTGGAAACTGGTGGAGTCCTGTAAACAATCTCTACAACTTGAAATATGTTTCAGCCTTAAATAACCCACTTTGTCTTCTTTTTAATTAATTTATCCTGAGCAAGGCAATAATGCAACTAAGATGCAGGGGAATACTGGGACTGAAGGAGAAGGAGAAGACTTTAGAAGGAACTGGAAACCTAATGCTGAACAGAAAATAAGAGATAAACCACTACTAGTTAAGAAGCCTGGGGAAGAGAGTGAATCAGATGATAGCCAAACCTATCTACTCCTATTAAAGGAAAAAATATATAAAATAAATAGCAAATAAAATTTCAGAGCTTAGGCTAAAACATTAGAAGTATAGGGTTGAGGCAGACTTTAGATGGAACCAGAAACTCAATCTTAAACAGAAAACAAGAGATAAATCTCTACTCATCTTCAAAAGACAGGAGAGGAGTGTGAACCGGATGACAGGTGTCTTATCTACTCCTATTGAGTGGAGGTGTTAGAGGTACAGAGTTGAAGTAGACTCTAAAAATCCAACCCTAAGCAGGAAACAAGGGATAAACCTGTACTCCTGTTCAAAAGACTGGGGAGAAGTGTGAACCAGGAAAGAGGTGAATCTATCTGTGCACATATTGATCCTCACATTGCAAGCAACCAAGATATAACTATTAATGTACAACAAAATTTAATACATAATAAGAAAATACTATACTGCATTTTGTTGTGGTGTCCTCTCTCTAAAGAGTCTATGTTGGACTCTTCCACCTACTATAAGATTAGTAGGAGAGAAGGCCCTGGGGGAACAGTTAAATAGATTGAATGCTGGGTCAACTGACACACACTCACTAGTCATGTAATACTTTTCTGTTGTACTTATTGTTTAATATATGATATATCTGCAACACTTGTTTTGTTATTTCATTTACTTGGTTACAACACATTCACTGCAAGGAAAGACTCAAAATACTTAAAGCTATTCTTATGCAAAACAAACAAGACACATTAAATATCTTTCTCTACAAGAGGTGTTATTTTAAACAGCATGTAGAATATAAAGGGCGTTCCAATAACTTGGACTGATTTTAAATGTGAATTAAGTTTAAGCATCTAATGACTTTTTTCTTTTTCTTTCAGATTTGGGAGACACTTGGGTGATATTATTTTTCACATATAATTGTCATGACTTAAATAACATGATCTAATAGAGAAATAGATTTTCACAAATAACACTGATTTATTTACTGCTGGCTTTGATCCATCTTAATGAAACACCATTTATAATATAAGTATAAAGATAAATAATAATAATCTAAACTAAATATTTGCTACATTCTTTTCCAGCATAACCAAATACAGCCAAAGCTCTTGAATGGTTCCATTAATATAAAAAAGAAAGAGGAATGCATGATCTTGCATTATGATATCTGTGACTTCTACCCGAAAGATCTACTGATGGCCGATATTAATTTAGCAAAGAAATACTGCTATATTACTGACCAAGAAGTAAAAATAATAAGAGAGACACAGAAACTGATACTATTTCATGATGGAAGTCTATGGACTAAGGGAAATAACCCAGACTTTTGTGTATCCATGGGAGCACATGATTCTGCAGAAGCATGCAAACTTGTAGAGATACTGTTGCTATGGAGAGTCTGATTTATTGCTTACATAAAAAACAAAAGAATATACAAAGATGACAGGATAATTCTCCTTTGTAAATTGAGACCAAGACAAGCCAATCAAATGAGAGAAGACCTAAAATCTTTAAGGACCATAAACTGAATATTACCACCAATACTAATGCTAAAGTGATCAATTTCCGAGATGTTACATTACACCTGAGTAATGTCCCATATAACCCATACACTAAGTATTCATACAACCACAGGTACATCAACAGAAAATCTAACCATCAAAAAAGGATCCTTGACAATTTCAAATCTCTTCAAGTTAGGTTATCAACCAACTCCAGGAACAAAGAAATATTTGATGATGATAAAACTAAATATACTAGACAAAAGCAACCACAAAGTGAAATTAGTTTATATAGAAAGAAATAACAATAAAGATAAAAGTAAGTTCAAACAATGCAAACATATCATATGGTTCAACCTACCTTACAATAGTAACATCCAAACTAATGTCGGTAGAATTTTTCTAAATTTAATTCATAAACACTTTAGCCATTCTCCAGTACTAAAAAAAGATTTTCAACAAAAATAATATCAAGGTAAGCTATAGCTGTACTAAAAACATTGATAATTATATATCGCCAGATTACAATAATATACAAACAAAATATTAATAATATAATAATTCTACTAAAAGTCAATGCAACTGCTGTAAAAATGTAACCTACCCACTAAATGACCATTGCATTACTGAAGGTATAATCTACAGAGCTAGGATTAATTCAGACAACAAGGTTAAATATTACTTTAGTTCCACTGAGAACAACTGGAAATTTTGTTTTTACAATCATCAAATGATACTAAACAGCATTAAATACAAAAACTGCACAACATTCTCAAAGTATTCTTGGTGATTAAAAAGCAATTATAAAGAAGTGAACTGGGAGATAATTGCAAAAGCTAAACCATACTATGTAAAGGGAGACAGATGTAACTTATGTCTTTTAGAAAAATTTATTACCTTATAACAATTAAATAACCCTAACTTACTGAACAAAAGAAGTGAATTGATCGCTACATATAAACATAAAAGCAAACACCTGCTCAAGTACACTGAACCTGATTAAAATAGATTTTAAAATAGCTTTAACTATAAACCTTATTAATATTAATATAAAATGTAGCACCTATTAATATTCATAGCACCCATCATTAATAGCACTTTTTATATATCTATATATACATATATAATTACATATATATTATAGGTTGTACTTTATTATTTTATTTATTATGTGTGTATATATAATTTCACCTATGTAAGTATAAGGCTAGGTTTCAAATACATTATATATATTGTCTTAACATATAATTAAGTTACCGTCGTGTGAGCTAAGTTTATTCCATAAGACATTACTATAGCAATATATTTTAATAAGCACCAATTAATGGTTTTTATGCAAAAAAGCTAGTAATTCCCCTTGATATATAGTGTGTTTATGTAAATTAAAATTTTCTTTTTTAAATTTTTAAATAAGATTTTTTTAATTTTTCGTCTTTAAATCTGGAGACTTTGTTTGATAAATTATAAATAATTTAAATATTATAACCAACAATAATAAAATAAACAAGTCGATATTTACTAGCCCCCCACCACCACCACTAGGGTAGATGTGGCACAAGGCCGAGTTTAAATATCTTAAATATTCCCAAGTCTACCTCTCTGAATGAGACTCTGCCCTTTGGCAGAGCCTCATGTGGGTTCCTCTCTGCCCGAAGGCAGAGAGTTCGACTGTATAGCTGAAAAAAATTCTTAACAAACAAATCATCATCATGAGAATGTGAATCTCATAACATCTAACAAACAGTGATTACTCTGTACTTGAAAATTGTGTATCTGTATGAAACACCAAATTGTGCTATTGACACGGGATAATATGTATATCTATTAATATATACTGAATAACTGTTACATAACATTGATCACTGATTTTATAACACCTGAGAAAAAATATATATGTATGTGCAAGTATATGTGCATATACCTATGTTTTTATCATACCCATATCAATATTTATATGTTTGTTTATGTTGTGTCAGAAACCTACCACCTCTCTTGAAGATGAACTTGTCTGTGAACAAAGACTTTAAATAGTGGCATGTCAAGAGAACAGAGTAGTTCTTAGCTGAGCTAGTTACTGACTACTCAAGTGATTTCTGTACCTATTTACCAACCTATTAAAACCCTTTTTATTGTTACGTGTTATTTGGCGTTTGTCTCTACTAACCCCAAATCAACATCATAACAGTTTATTAGGTACCACCACAGAAAATGTGATACTTAAGCATTAAAATGAATTTTTAAAAATGAAAAATCTTTCTTCAAGCTATTATTTTAGTTTTAATTTCAAGCTAATAGATTAAATTTAATATTTCCAATAAGCTGGAATATAATACTTTGCTGTATTTCAAAAATTTTGAATTTAAATTGACTGGAAGGAGATTTTTGGTTTTTTGTTAAAATAGCTCTTTCTTAGTTATCTTTTATCGCAATGTAATTCTCTTTATTAAAAAATCTTCCAAAAATAAAATATACTTTTCTGAAACTTTATTTGAGGAATATTTGCTGATTTGAAGTATAATTTATCTAAATGGAAACAAATATTATTTATCTTAAATTTAAAATGTTGCATTTTTTTAACACAGTGGTAGCTGTTTATTTAAGTGCTTGACATGTTTGACAGTTTGATGATAGATTGATTTTTTTTTATCTAATGTTGTTCTATGGGGGCTTTAGCTATAAAAAAAAAAGTTAAATATAATGTGAGAACCTTTTATATGTAATTTGTTAAGTTATTCTTTTTCTAGACTGGCTGCCAACCAAGGTCAGAGAGCAAAGTTTGCCTTGCTATTTAACCGATAACTAGAAGGAGGGATGGATATATATCTCCCCCAAGGGTATTTGTGTGAAAAAGCATGTAATAAATTTAGCTGATATTCAAATACTGTTTCCAAGAAAAGTCTAAGGATATCTCATCTAGTTCTTATTTTTAGTACTGCTCAGTAATAGACATGGACAAGGGAATGAAAACAGTCTACTCCCACAGATTAAATAAATGGTTCAGTTCAGAATTCCCTGTAGTTTACCTGGATCAATATACATGTGATGATGCCAGAAGACACAGTGGCTGAAATGTTGTGATAACAACAACAAGAATGAAGACAATAGTTTGAAGGTAAGTAGTGTAAAGTGTGATAACTCCTCATTCTAGAAATTCAGAGAGAAAATACTTTTATGTGTTTAATGGCTACTAGAACACTGTGGCAATTTTCAATCTTTACATTTGTACCCTCTTACTTCTTTAAATAATGACTTACATTCATATTTATAATTGCTACTGTAACATTTTGTTAAATTTGTTCAGCTCAAATATTTAATGAGGAAATAGAACTTTACCAATTTTAGACTTTCATGCCCACAATCTTTTTTTGGTTCTTGAGAATTTACGACAAAAATATTAAACACTATTGATTTATTAGATTGTTTATTTACAAGAATAATTTCACATTTGCAACATTCTAAAAATTTAATGTATAATACTAATATTTATCATTTACCAATTGATAAACAAATAAATATGAAAACAATTTTTTATTAATAAATTTATAAACATTTATTGAATTATTAAAATATGTAAACCAACTATAAGTAAATCCTTATTATTTATATACCATTTTATAAAGTTCGAATCAATTGGCAATTAGCCAATGTTTGGTCAATCATTCCAATAAACAATCCAATAAATAACTAGTGTAAATAAACAATCTAATAAATAAATACAGTGTAACCCGGATATAAGAGAGATTTTCTCTGGTCCCAAATTAGAGCCTGTGTTAATGTATATATAATAGACGAAACCCGGATATAAGAGACTTCTTCTCCGATCCCGACAACTCTCTTATATCCGGGTTACACTGTAGTATTTATTATTTTTGTTGTCAATTCTCAAGAACAAAGAAAATATATAAATTCACTTTCATATATTTCAGTCAGTTATGTGCCATGAGTGATACACACTTAAGTGATCATGTATCTTTCAATACATGACTGATGAGACAGATTTTTTTACCGCAGTAGGTTACCATTTCTTTCTGCGGTAGACCAGTTGCCATCCAAGGCTATAAAACTCAGTCTGTCTTGCTATTTACCCATAGCATGAGGCAGAAGAAGAGGATTCATACCTTTCCTAAGGGTATTAGCATGTAAGTGAATGTAATGGATTCGACTGGAATTCAAACTTGGCTCTCTGATTACTCAGTCCAAGCTGCTATTCATATATTTAGGTTTTATTAAAAAATTATCATTGCTTTTTAAAACAATAAACATTGTAGAGGAGTAAAGGTAGTTAAAATAATAGTGGTGTCAAGGGAAAAAAATCGTTCTTTTGACACTATGTCTTTTTACGGTCATGAAGATGCAAGATTGCCAGAACTTCCATGGGTATTTTATAGTCATGAAATTTGCAAGGAGCATGTTCAATCATGAGCTTAAGAATTAAGAATCATCAGAAAATTGAAAACTGAAAAATTAATGTTTATTGCTAGTATTTATTATTTTGATACTTTTTAAGAAAGAGTTCATTTTTTTATCTGAACAGAAGTCAATTTATTGTACATTTTAAATGATCAATTGTTTTAGAATATCAGAATTCTGTTTTGACCAAATTATAAAGCTGATAATTTGCTTACTTGTAACATTACAAAATACCAGAAAATACCTTGAAGTGACCTGGGTCGTGTATGTATCTATATTGAGGCAGAGCATTGGTGAGAGAAAGATAGACTGATATAATTATGTAATCAAATCTATTAATTAATAACCTGTGAAAGTATTGCTTAATTCTATCCATAAGATGCAAACCTATGGTTATCCAATATAAGAAGGCTCAAAGTGATACAGGAACATCTGGTGTAAATTCATCTAAGATCAAAAGACATAATATTTCCCTGTTTGTATTCCAGCACAGCTCATGGCAGCTGACAGTCATAAGCAGCATATCTGGGAGAACCACTGGATCATTTGAGCATTGGTAGGCACCAGGTCAAAGGTTGGCACAGCACCTTCTTTGGTCTATCTCGATTAGCCACTCCCTTGTCTAATATCACTATCACCATCACTCACAGAAGTATTCCTAAAAGCTAATTACTTTGTACTGTGTATGTATGTAAAGTGTGTTGGCTTTGGTGAGCAGGGCTGGGTTACGGTTAGATGGTGGATTGGTTAATCAGATGTGAACTGCTCTTTGCTCATCTCGGCAATAGCAAATTGATAGCTTATTTGTGTTCTTACTTTGAAAGGCAAGATAAAGATTGGCTTGTAGCTTGAAGGGACTTGGATGAGACTGACCTGGTCACTCAGAGGAAAGCCAACACTGCCTCAAGCCCTACCCTAGAGATATGAACCAATATGTGTGCAGATATCTGTGTCCTGAATCTTTCAGAAATTACATCTGCCAAAATTATTTTGGAAAAAGAAGATCAACAGAATGAAGAGAAACAGAGAAAAACAGAGGGGGAGATTGGAAGAAAGAAAAATGGAAGGCAAAGAAGAAAGCCTTATGAGAAGGATGATGAAGATATGGATGAGAAGGAAAAAAAGAAGAGAGAGAAGGAGAGGAAGATATCTTAAACAATAAGAAGAGAGAAAAACTTTCCTTTTTTCCTATTGTTATTGGTCAACAAAGAAATAACAAAAGTAAGAAAATTTAAAACACAGCAAAACTCTAAAAATAGCATTGATTTATTTTTGCATTAAAGCATTTTTTTCATCAATAATAAAAAATCTGTCAACCAAATGAGTACACATAGATTTCTTTTTAAAATAATCTTGTCATCATCAAAATATAAGATGCTGAAAATTTCTCAGCTTGACCCACTTCTCAAAATCTGACTAAATAATTTTTTCTATTTTTTTAAAATCTCTTCCTAGTTAAGCTGAGAATTTTTCAGTACTTCATCCTTTTCCCTTCATGTGCCTATTCTTTTCAAGATATGGACGATCATGCCTCTCCACAGCTTCATTTCTTTTGTTGCTCAATGAAATTTACCATCTTTGTTCTTGTTCTGCCAGCAGTTCATATAAACTCATTAAGTAGGTTACTCATTATTTCCTGCTGCTTCAGTATGTCCTGTGAGTGTTAAATTCTCTAAGCCTTCTTTCCTCAATATAGGTCTGCAAAATTTCAGTTATATCTTCATGATTTTACATATAAGTTTCTAATTTTCTCAACGCTTGCTGATTGCTAATATATTCCATTTATGGTATTCTAACCATTCATTGGTAGAACAACATCTCTTCTTTGTTTATCGGGAAACTGTCTAGCATTCATGCCATATAGCAAAATTAGATATTACACAGCAGTTCAGCATTCTTTTCTTTGTTTTGAACAATATTCTCATATGTCTTGATACTTTGCTTAGTTCCTGGAAGGCATCTTTTGCTATTCCTGTAAACTTTTAGATTCTGTGCCACATTTTCCATTGTCTGTTACTACATTACCCAGAATTTTTGTACCTGCTTAATTTTGACATCTCTAAAGTAGTCAATTCTAGGAAGATTAGTCTATTACTTAAGAACAATATAAAAACGATCCCCTACTTTATGTCCATTAGAATAAAATATTGATATATGAGATTGTTGAAATGATCTCATCCCAACATACTTCCAATAATCTCATCAAATACCAGATTTTAGGGGGACTGCTTTTGTTGGACCAATAACTTTTCAGCACCCTCTTGCAATATGAAAATAACATTGTTAATATATTAAAAATAGTTTATATATATATATATATATATATATATATATACATATATACACACATACAAATGCAAAAGAATGAAGAATAAAATTATAACTTTCAAAACATTAATTTAAAACAGGGCTCAATACAAAAGTAGAGCAATAAATATTTATTATACACTGTTACATTAGAACACGTAAATATCCACTACAAAATTATACATTTTGTTTCAATGTTAAAATCAAACATTTCTTCAGGTGGCTAACAATGATGGTACCAAACGATTTTATTCAAAATTGTGATTAATGAAACACTACTTCCTTTTCCATTTTTGGAAAATTTTCCATAAAAGGTAAAAAGGAGTTATATAAAGAAAAATGAAAAGAAGATAAGAAGTCACTAAAAAAAAAAGGAAAGAGGAAAGAAAAAAAAAAAGAAAAAGAAAAGAAAGTCAAGAGAAAGCATAGGGAATTAACCATACTACCAAGAAAAAAGACAAAAAAGAAAGGCAAGAGAAATAGAGAAGTATATTCAAAATTACCCAGATGTACAATTTTGTAGTGGATATTTACATGTTCTAATGTAACAGTGTATAACCCACACACATATATATGAATAAAGGAAAAAGGATAATTTATCTTAGGTGACATGTTTTGTCTTCAGTGGGACTTTATCAAGGCAAATCCAAAGATATTATGTAGTAACAAGTATTTATAGACAAGAGCAAAAATGTATAAACAGGGTGTGATGGGTAAATTTGACCAACTTACAAATTAAACTATTTGTTTTATTCATAAAATTTTAAAACAATCTTGTGCTGTGTCTCTTCAGGATGTGGGTGATTATGACTCTCTACAACTTCCCATCCTTTGTAGCACTAAGCAATGTTTCTTCTCATACTATTAATCCCTTAATCCCCGTTCATGTTTTACCATCTGTTTATACAAGATCATGAAGTAGATTACTTGCTATTATCCTCTATCCTTTTGGCCTTCAGTATGTCCTGTGAGTGTCAAGTTCTCCAAGACTACTTTTCTCATTATGTATCCCATAAATTTCAACTGTTCTTTTCTGATTCTCAGCATCATTCTGTTACCTTGTTTCTTCTTCATCTGTGAGGAGATGTCCAACATTCACTGTCATAGAGGAGGACTGATATTACATAACAGTTCAGTATATTTTTCTTTGTTAATAACAAAATGTTTATATTTCTTAATTCTTTGCCAAGTTTTTGGAAGGCATCTTTCTCTGTTCTAATGTGACTGTAATAATAATAATAAAACATAAAAGAGCAGTATGAGACAGTACGGAGTTTTCCACTTATCAAAACTGGCAATGACTATAGCAGTCATCGTAATTAGTTTTAAGTTAGTAGGTAATTCCAAGAAGAGCCCAACATGCAAATTACAAATTGGAGATACCAAAATCAAGCAAGTACAAAAATTTAAATATCTGCGAAGTGCTTTAACAGATGACAGAAAATGTAATACCAAAATCTAAAGACACATTAGGATAGTGAAAAATGCCATCCAGAAGCTGAACAAAATATTAAGAAACAAGAAAATTTTGTTAGAAACAAAAAAAACAGTATTTAACAGTTATATGGCAGTGAATGCTGGATAATTAATTTACAGATGAAGAAAGACTCAAGAGAACAGAAATATGGTTCTACAGAAAGATGCTGAGAATACCATGGACGAAACGTTAGTAACGATCAAATTTGAGAGAAAATAGAAATAAAAAAACACATATGTAAATCCAGAAAGAGATAGTTGAAATTGCTAGGTAATAGAGAAATAGGGCTAAGAAAATTTGATACTCACAAGAAATATTAACAGCAAGAGGGATAGCAGTAAACAATGCATAACCTACCTAACAAACTTGTATAAATGATTGGCAAAACAGCGTTTAGGAGAGATAGCAAAAAGACAAAATTTACTAACAGCTACAAAGAACAGGAAAATTGTGAAGAAGTCTGATCGCCAATGTTCTGAAGAGTCACAGCACACAGAAGTAGAATTGTTGAGCATCAACATCTTGATTATATCATTATTTTTTATTTGAGTTATATGTGATATCCATTTTAGATGTTGCTGCTGTTGAAGTTCTCAATTGATGTAGTTTTTGTTATTTGGTAAAGTTCTGATATGTCTTACATTCTTATATAAGATTTCAAATTCTGGTCAAGGCTGTTGCATTCAATTTTCACTAATAGCCTTGGGAAAGGAAGGAATCTACTTTTTCATCATTTTTTTATAAGTAATAATAGTAGGGCCAGACACGGCTCTCTACCTTTGGTTGAGCAATTATTTTATTATTTGGAGTGGTTGGAACATCAAAATATTGATTATGCCAATATTTTTACATTGAGTTACATGTGATATCCATTTTAGCTGTTGAAAGTTTACAAGAGATGGTGTTTCTACTATCTTGTACAGTTCTTTGTTTGTGATTATGTAGCACCAGTCCATGAGGTTTGAAGAAGTGTGGTCTTCACAGAAATCAACAGGCTTCATTTGTTCAAAGATATTTAAACCATTGATTTTAGAAAGTGCTTAAATCTAAATAGATAATCTGTCAAAGCAGAAATTATATATATATATATATATATATATATATAAAGACATGTCTCATTGAATAATTTAGATAAGTTTTGTCTGCTTATTTTCTTTCAATTGGATCCTTTCATATTCACAGACAAGCTTCTTAGTATCCTTATTAAAGGAAGAGAGAAAATTGATATATATTCATTTATTCTAAGTACTTTTGACATTAGCACAATGTCATCATCAGGATGTTGTTTTTTGCTAAGACAAAATTGTTATGTTTATCTGAGATTTGAATTTTTTAAACTGTGATATGAGAAACGCTAAGGTTATGTACTGTATGATTTAAATTTCCCAATGTAAATGTCAGGGGTGGTAACTAAGTTTTGAAATGTCCATATGTTTTTTTTTTAAATATATATGGAGGAGGAGGAGGAAAGTGGAAGAAATGAAGAGGAAAAGTCATAAAAATAGGGAAGAGAGATCCAAACACTTATTCCCCTACCATATCATTGCCCCCAACTGAGCCTATAAGCCTGTACATGTAAACGCCTATTTCCAACTAATGGGTGCTAATATCTTGACATACCTTGACATTCCCCAGAATCCATCCAAGCAAAAATAAATTGTTATTAGTTCTCCAAGACCTTTCAGAATCAATCATATCACTCAATGATAGCCAAGTGGATAGAACCTCAAAGAAAAAGTTTAAATATCAAGAGTTCAAATCCCTCACTTGGAGTTTGCTTATCACAACACTGCAAAAGCAATTTATAAGAAAGCTTTTATGTTTTTGTTCTATTTTTTTTTTTTAATGTTAGAAGTTTTTTTAAGTAGATACTTCATAGATTTTATAAGTACGCAAACTGATTGACTGAAATGGCATATAGTAAAAAATGCTTCCTCTTCAGCTATGGGTTATATAGTAGGACTGCGACATGGCGTGGTAATAAGTAGTACAAAATGAGAAGATTCACTCTCATTTTCACTTTTTGCCAGTTTTCCCTTCTTAGTCCCCAGGCAAGCCGACTACTTACTTTCACAAATCCATGTGGTTCTCTCTCTCTCTCTCTCTCAAACACAATGTGAAACATTGGAAGCATCTTGCTACTCTATCACTATTCCTATAGAAAATGTTCAGATGAATACTTCACAGTTAAGACCTGCCATAATACACACATTGTAGTGAATCACCCTCATTCTCTTAGTATTTAAAATGAACCACTACTTTGTCAAAACAATTCCCAAGATGATGCTTCCTCAATCACTAGAAAATTAATCTGTACAAGTCTAAGGATAACTGTTATCTTCTTTACATATCCTCATAAACTGTGCCCCTTAGCTCTTAATCTCTAACCCTCTATTTCTATTGGCCAGAGTGAGAGCCAATAGCTGGCTGCCATGAATAGGCAGGAAGATTCTATTGGCCAGCATGAGAGCCAACAGCTGACTGACACGAATGTTAACTAGCATGCTAGCATGCAAAAAAATCGATAGCTGCATTCATCACAAGTGGGATAAATTTAAATTTGCATGGCACTTTACTCCAATTGGCTCATTCGCTTGCTTAAATTCAATGTTGATTCTGATTCTGCAGAACTGGGTTGGGTGTGAAAAAATATTTGTTGTTAACATTCTTTTTTCATTTGGTTTTTCCAGTTACGAGTCCTTTTTTAAAGCTGATCGTTTTGTGTTCATTTTGTTTGGTTCTTTTTTTGTAACAGATTTAATGTTTAGTATAGAGCTTAGAAAAAATTCTCAGTGTGAGATAGGCAAGAAGTAAGGCATGTAGCAACATCAGCACAGCAAAGGGCACTCCTTTAAAAGCAAGGAAGGGCAAAAATATTTTAAGTCAAGTGATAGCGATTGCTGTATGAGTCGTACAATTTTTGAATCAAGCACGGGCAATGCCGGGCTATGCTGCTAGTATAAGTATATTTTTCTCTCTTCTTGAGTTATGCTGTTCTATATATATGTACAAGATCTGATCAAAAAGTGTCAGGACTGTTGATATGGTAATGGAGCTAAAGTACACAAAGTGAAGACACTTGGCACAGATTGATCTTGAAATATGTCACACATGTGCAGTAAGTTATTACATTCTTGCTCACTTCTGTTGTTTATAGCAATGTGCAAAAGTAATGCGTGTAGAGTGTGGTCATTTCACCACACTGCAGTGATTTCATAAGTGACCACAGCTTGTGTGGAAGTTTTTGACCAAACATAACATTTCCCAGTTTTGGCAACCACCATATTCTCCCAATCTCACCCTTTGAGACGTTTTCTCTTGAAAAATGAAGTCTTACTTGAAAGCACCAAGATTTCCTGACATCAAGGAAATCCAAGAGAATTTCATGAGGCAGCTGCTCACTATCCTGAAAAAGGAGTTCCAGGAATACTTCCCTCTGTAGAAACCATGCTGGATAAAGTGTGTGACTTCAGAAGGGGACTACTTTAAAGGAGATTAAATGCTGAATTGATATGTCTTGTAGTTTTCTTTTTATATCACCAGTCCCAATACTTTTTGATCAAACCTCCTATATAGAAAAAAAATTCTTCACATGTTGAAGTCATTTATTTTGAAATTTTTCAACCTCACCCACTACAAAGAAAATGAAGCATGAGGGTGTATTAATTCTGCATCTGAGAATATTACTTTAAAAAAAAAAAACTCATTTTAATTTTCTGAGCACCAATAATTTGGATCTCCTGCAGGAGATCAAAGATCAAAGTATTCATTCCTCTAATAATTTATAATTAGGCTTCAAGAATTCATTTAAACAAGTGATATTAAATTCAAGTGACAAGGTCTGTTTGTTTAATTTTTTAGCATATTTTTCAAGTTTTCGAATAAGTTCTTGCTCACCTGGATCAGAGTTGTGGATAAATTGTACAGACGTCATGTTTTTGTTTGTAAGTACTTTCAACTTTCTCAGTTATAATCAGACTAAATATGGTCATTATCATAGACAAAATCTTATTAGCTACATCTTAGCATTACTTTGGAATTTTATATTCCTAATTTAAATATATATACCAATAATATCTGTAGCTATTCTTGCTCACTTCTGTTGTTTATAGCAGTGTGCAAAAGTAATGCGTGTAGAGTGTGGTCATCTCACCACACTGCAGAGGTTCCATAAGTGACCATGGCTTGTGTGGCAGTTTTTGGCCAAGTATAACTTTCACCAAGTCTGCCAACCACCATATTCCCCAGAGTTCACCACTTGAGACATTTTTTCTCTTCAAAAATGAAGTCCCACTTGAAAGGACCAAGATTTCTTGATGTCAAGGAAATCCAAGAGAATGTGATGAGGCAGCTGCTTGCTATCCAAAAAAAAGGAATTCCAGAAACACTTCCATCAGTGGAAACAATGCTGGATAAAATGTGTGACTTCAGAAGGGGACTACTTTGAAGGAGATTAAATGCTGAATTGATATGTTTTGTAGTATGATGAATTTCTAAGCATAGCTGAAATGTGGCAGAAAGTTCAAAATGATTTTCTAACTATAGCTTAGATGTGGTAGAAAGCTCAAAATGGGGAGCACTTAGTGAGGATCAAACTCATTACTCAGTTGTAATGGATCAAGCAAGAAAATTGCTAACCATTACACCACTTCGAAGTACACATGTATGTGACCGTGGAGATTTTTATTTATTGCTAGAATTTTTAAAATCTTTTTTTTTTCTATTCTGGTTCTTTTTTATGGCATTCTAGACAGGTTTCAAGAATATGTATATTACAAAAAATAATTTCTGGAAACTTCTGTGGTAAAAGTGGAAGAAAACTTGGATAAATTTTAATCAAAAATTATTCATAGAAAACTGAGGTGATTTAAAATACTTATTTCTTGAAATTTAAGTGAATTTAAATTTGAATAATTTTAGATTTGATCGTAATTTTAAAAACTGTTCAGGACAAATAAAAGTTAAATATTTCTCGAGAGAGTAGACAAAATTTTTTTAATACTATGTCCATAAAAAATTCCATAAATAAATAAATAAAAAGAAAATAATCACGTTTTTGCCATATAAATGTGGAGGATAAAAGGAAACAGTTGAATGTCTAGAAATGAATGAAAAAAAAATGAGGTTAAAAGGTCAAGAAGGAATAATTATGGTGAAGATCATTACTGTAGACACAGTGGGTTTAACAAAGGTAAAATAATAGACAATGTTAAGAAAGTTTTTTTTAAAAAAAAAAAAATGAAAATAAACATTAAAGAAAAAAGAAAAATAAATAACTAAAAATAAAATAAAAATCAAGCAAAAAAAAAAAATACCACAACACAATTAAGCAACACCACCTATCCACATTTCATCAGGCCCAACAGACAAATCTTACAAATTTATGCCTGTCTGAGGCAAAAAAATAAACTAAAATAGAGAAATAAAAAGAAGAAAAAAGGGGCAAAAAAGAAATGCAAAATAAAAAAAAAAAATGGTAATCACAAAAAAAATCTCCTTTTCAGATCGTCAGAATAGTTACAAGAGAGAAAAAAAAAAACCCCAAAAAAGTCAGCAAAAAAAGAAAAAAACACGAGGGTAGGGGTACAAAAAAAAATGGGTGCATTGTTATTTGGCAACTGGCAACAATTTGCAGTGTTTAACAGATTATTTACAGATAAACATCTGGTCACAAATTTTGCTTGGGGTCAACACTGAATTCACCTGGGTATACCACACGAGACAAGGCACCCAAGAACGTCACCTAAGACTTCTCTCTTCTTCCAACCTTCAAGCCCGCTGGCAGATAATTTTACCCTGTTGCGTATTTCCCATTGTCTGTCAAAGCAAGTTGTTTGCAGATGGTTGATCAACTGATTTGTCCACATCTAACAACTGTATCTGTGGAAATAATGATACCAAACGGCTGAGTGGGTGGAGTTAGAAAAAAAAAATGGAAGGCCTAAGTAGGGATGTGAAGCTGGGGGTCAATGAAGAGGAAAGTTGGGGCATAGAAAGAGAAGAAAACATGGATAAAATGAGATATTAAGATATGGCAAAGGGTGAAAAAAGATTGAGAAGAAAAAAACAGACAAAAAGAAAAAATGAATGTGGAGGAAAAACAGATGAAAAGGGAAAGAAAAAATGAATGTGGAGGAAAAACAGATGAAAAGGGAAAAAAATGAATGAGAAGAAAATACAGACAAAAAGGAAAGAAAAAGGTGAATAAGAAGGAAAAACAAACAAAAAGGAAAAGAAAAAATGAATAAGAAGGAAAAACAGACAAAAAGGAAAAGAAAAAATGAATGAGGAGGAAAAACAGACAAAAAGGAAAGAAAAATGAATGAGAAGGAAAAACAAACAAAAAGGAAAAGAAAAAATGAATAAGAAGGAAAAACAGACAAAAAGGAAAAGAAAAAATGAATGAGGAGGAAAAACAGACAAAAAAGGAAAGAAAAAGGTGAATAAGAAGGAAAAACAAGCAAAAAGGAAAAGAAAAATGAATGAGGAGGAAAAACAGACAAAAAAGAAAGAAAAAGATAAAAGAAAGAAAAAGATGAGTGAGAAGAAAATACAGACAAAAAGGAAAACAAAAAATGAATGAGAAGGAAAAACAGACAAAAAAGAAAAGAAAAAATGAATGAGAAGGAAAAACAAACCAAAAAGCAGGGGAAAATGCAAAAACAAGTATGTGAAGCAGAAAATGAGCAATATGAAAAAGAGAGAATGAAAAAGAAGACAAGGTGGCTGAAGAATGAAAGAGAAAAGCAAAAAGAGTCGAAAATAAATGAAAATGTAAATATCATTAGCGAGTCAGGAATTAAAATGAAAAAGAGAATGAAGAAAGGGAAGCAGAAATGAGAGAGCAAGAAAAAGTGAAAATGAAAAAGGAGACAAGATGAATGAAGAAAGACAAAAGAATGAAAGTAGAAAAAAGAAGTAGATAAAAACAGAAGAAAAAATAGAATAAATGTGAATTGCAGAATAAAATGACAAGAAAGTGAAAAGGGGAAAAAAGAAGCAAGAAAAATGTTAGCAGAAATTGGGTTAAAAATAAAAGATAAGAGAACAAGGGTAAGAAATGAAGAACAAAGAAGATGAAAAAAAAAAGAAAGACGGGTGAAAAAGAAAAGAAGAACAAGAGAAACAAAATAAGAATAAAGATGAAATGAAATAGAAAATCAGATCAGGACTTAAATGATCAAAAAATATAAAAGTAGTGAAGAAAAACACATTTTTGTTCAACACATGCCCATGTTTATGCCTATATAAGAGAAACATGCAGTGGAAGTAAAAAATAATTTTGTATGTATGACATACTGAGAGAGAGAAATATTCAAATGGGGAAAGATGCTAAGAGAGGTGTGTGTGTGTGTGGGTGTGCATAAAAAAGGTCTAAGTTTAGATAAGAAGAAAGAAAGAGAAATGGTGCACAGGTGAAAAAATCAGAGAGAACTTGTCTAGACAAATAAATGAAAGAGAGAATACATACAAGTGAAAGAAAGGGCGAATGCGTATAAGTTAAAATATACAGGTAAAAGACATAATGAGCACAGGTGAAAAAGAGAATGGCTGAACACAGGTGAAAGAAAGCAAAAAAGACTGTGCTCAAGTGAAAGAAAGAGAAAATCTACTTACTTGAAAGAAAGAGGAAATGAGAACTGTGGCTTGAAGAGGACAGAATGTGCACAGGTGAAATAAAGAGAGATGTGCACAGGTGAAAGAAAGGTTTTTCTATTGAGGGAAATAGAGTAGATACCTGTTAATGAAAGAAAGAATATATTGGAAAGTAAAATAAAAAAAGAAATACTGTTGCAAGTAGAGAGACAGAATATGTGTTAAAGAGATAAATGTGTTGCTCTTTCTGAGGTGGGAAAATAGAGGTAAAAAGGCTAGAGTTATGGGTTAAGATATGAGTGGACAGTAGGGGATGAGAATAATAGAACGTGGGGAACAGATTTGAACACAGGCCACCACTGAGGTATTCTTTTTTATCGGTTTGTCTTTAAAAGACAAAAAAAAAACAAAAAGCAAACATTTTGTTAGTGTTAATTGATAAAAGTTGGAGTCGGAGAAGCTGGGAGCCATGAAATAGGATCTTCTGATAGGAATGGCTGATAAGTGAGGTGTTTTTGGCTTTCAGCAGACCAGTGTCTTTGAAGTAGGCAAATATGTTGTGAGAGGAGGAGAAATAGAAAAAGAGAAGAAAGAAAAGGTGAACAATAATGAACTGGGCAGAGAAAAGAATAACTGGGTTGATGAAAAAAGAAGAACAATTGAGAGTAAGGAATGAATAACAGAGAGAAAGAAAAAGAATAAAAAAAGCAAGGGATGAAAAAGAGAGAACAGCTGAGGAAAGGTGGGAATGAATAACCAAAAAAAAAAAGAATGAATAAAAAGAAGCTGGGTAGGAAAAAGAAAAGGAATTGAGGTAAATAGAAAAATTCAAAGAGGCAGTGGAATAAAAACAAAGGTATGAAAGTATTAAAAAGTAAAATGATCAGGAAAAATAACAAAATAAGGTATGGCCAAAAATAATAAGAAAGGAGAAGGGGAATGAAAAGTAAAAAAAATGAGGAAAAAAGATTAAGGAAAAGAAGATGAGAAACAAGGTGAGGGAAAACTAACAAGAAGAAGAATAAGGAAAGAAGAAAAGGAAGAACAAGGATGGGGAATGGAAAAGAAAGGAGAAACAAAGATAGGGAAAAGAAAGAGAAGAAAAACAAGGATAGTAAAGAGAAAGGAAAAACAAAGATAGGGAAAAGAAAAGAGGAAGACTAAAGAAAGAAAAAAGAAGAAGAACAAGGATAAGGAAGAGAAAGGAAAACAAAGATAGGGAAAAGGAAAAAATAGAACAAAGAAAGAAAAAAGAGGGTAAGGGTAGGGAGAAGAAAGGAAAAACGAAGATAGGGTAAAGGAAAAAGTGGAAGAACAAGGAAAGAAGAAAGAAAAAAGAGGAAGAACAAGGATAAACTAGGATATGGATAAGAGAGGAAGAAAAAGGATAGGAAAAAAAGAAAGCAAGAATAAGGATAGGGAAAAGAAGAAAGTGAAAGGACAAGCAGATGGAAGCAAAGAGAGATGAAGAACAAAGAGAAGGAAAAAAGAGAGAGGAGGAACAAGGTCAAGGAAAAAGAAAAAGAGGAATAATCAGAGGAGGAGAAAAGAGGGAGGAGGAGCAAGGGCATGGAAAAGAAGGAAGGAGAGAGGAGGAACAAAGGTAGGGAAAAGAAAAACAGGAGAATCAAAGGGAGGGAAAAGAGAAAGGATAGACGAGTGCACATCAAAATGAGGAGTAACAGGAGCAGGAAAAAGAAAAAGTGGAGGAACAAGGGGAGGGAAAAGAAGAAAGATAGGATAGTGAACCAAAATGAGAGACAAGAGGAGGAGGAAGAAGAAGAGGAGGAGGAACGAGGGAAGGGAAAAAAGAAAAGAAAAGCATGAATAACAGTCTTAGAAAAAAATGTACTCAAACGACGTAAATTTAAAACTTGTAGAAATGAAAGAAGTGATGAAAAAATTTTTAAAAATTGAAGGAAGTAACAATAAAAAAAGGCAGAGAAAAGATTGCAAAGTGAAAAAAAAACAGAGCAAAAATAAAAGGAGTGTTGCAGAGGAATACATTACAAAAAAAATGAGAGAAAAAAAGATTTGTAAAAAAAAATGACAGAAAAGCAAGAGAATGATGAAGCAAAGATTGAGATGAAAGAAAAGACGAATATGAAAGAGAAAAGAAAAGAAGAGGGTATGAGAAAAAGTGTTGCTTGAAAAGTGGAAAAAGTAAAGAAAATATGGAGAGAAAGAGATAAAACAAATCATGTGAGAGCAGAAAAATGAAGAAAAGAAACAAAAAATAAGAATTGGAAAGAGTGAAAAAAAGAATATTTCAATGTTAGAAAGCAAAAAGTTCAAGAAGAAAAAACTACTAAAAAAAAAAACAGGAATGAAACAACTGGCAACGAAAAAACATTAGAAGCAAAGAAAGTTAAATGTGAAAGAAAAGTTTCTTGAAAACAATTAAAAAATTATTCATGGAAAAACAAACAATATTGAAAAAAAAAAAGAAAAAGGAATGAGTAGAAAAGAGCAAGTTAAGATAGGAAGGAAAAATCGAGTAGCATTGAAAAACATTTTTAAATTTAAAAAAAATGAAGAAAGAAAAAATTCCAAAAAATAGCTAAGAAATCAAATACTGAACAAGAAAACAGATGCGAAGGAAGTGAAGATCTAGAAACGAAAAACAATACAAACAGGCTTCTTTTTTTCTTTAAGAAAAAAAAAATGTAGTGAGAGGGACGAAAGAAAAGAGTTATTGGCAAAATGGCTGCTATCAGCTTTGGGAACAAGAATAACATTCAATGCCCGAAGCATGTCTTTTAACTCAATTCACCAAAGTCAATGTATTTTGGGATTTACAAAAAGTACCCAACTTGAACTTCATAGCAACTTGATATAATGCATTTTATAAGAACAATACTGACCACAATAGGAAAATACCTTTGGCTCTCGTTTTCAAGAAAGGATTGTCATTCTTTGAGAGAGTGAGTTTATAGCAAGAAGCCTCATATGATAAAAGATTTCCCCATTTTTCTTTCTTTTTTTTAATTTCTTTTTAAACTTCCTTCTCTCCTTAATTTTTCTTTCTTTCTTTATCTTCTCTTTCCTTTCCGCACTGTTACATTTACCTTTCTTCTCTCTTTTTATCTATTATTTTAAAAATATATTACATTACTATATTTTTAAAAATGACTCAACAAATAAATTTTTTGAATCAACCAAATTAGTTTTAAAATATAAAATAGTAACTAAATTAATAAGATAATTACACCTTTCTTTCTCCCGACCATGATCATCCCTTTGCATATCTAAGGGCAAAAGGAAATCTTTTGAAGAAGTAAAAAGATTATCTGTGTATTCTTTTTGGAACTGTAAAATGAAAAGATTTATCTCGTTTGTAAAAGACTGGAAAAGAAAAGAAGTGTAAAGAAGTGAAGGGAAAAAATGGAAAATTGGAAGAATTTAGAAGCCAAAGAGAGTACTAGAAAATGGAAGGGCAGGTAGAGAAAGAAAAGGAGAAGAAGAGAGTTAAAAGAAAAAGAACAGTGGGGGGAAAAGAAAAATGATTATATATGGAAGAGAAGAAAGAATGGGAGAGAGAGAGAGAAAAAGGCCAAGTGAGAAAGAAAGTTAGTTGGGGTGAGAGAAGAAAAGAGAGTGAGAGAGAAGAAACGCTAGGAGGGTGAGATATAAGAATGGTATGTAGATGAAAAAGAAAAATGGTTATGGGGAGGTGAGATAGGCTAGGTGGGTGAAATAGAAGGAAGAGTAAAGGTGAGACAAAAGAAAGGATGAGAGAGAGAGAGAGGCCAGGTGAGAAAGAAAGTTAGTTGTGGTGAGAGAAGAAAGGCAATAAGAGTGAGAGAGAAGAAATGCTAGGAGGGTGAGATATAAGAATGGTATGTGGATGAAAAAGTAAAAAGGTTATGGGGGAGGTGAGAAAGACTAGGTGGGTGAAATAGAAGGCAAGAGTAGAGGTGAGAGAGAAGAAAGGCTAAGAAAGTACTAGGAAATAGGAAGATTTTGTTAGAAACAAAGAAAAGAGTGCTGAACTGTAAGATGAAAAGACTGGAAAATTCTTCATTTTCCAGTCTTTTCATTTTGATCTTGTTTGCAAAAGACTGGAAAAAAAAGGGAGCATAAAAAAAAGTGAAGAAAAAAAAAAGTAAAAATGGAAGATTGGAAGAATTCAAGGAGAGTATGAGAAAATGGAAAGGAAGGTTGAGAAAGAGAAAGGACAATAAGAAGTGGGTGGGGGTTAAAATAAATAATAACAATGAGAGAAAAAAGAAAAAAAGATTATATATGGAAGAGAAATAAAGAGTAGGAAGAGAGAAGAAAGGATGGGAGGTGGAGAGAGAAAAGCCTGTGTGAGAAAGAAAAGCTACTGGGGTGATAGAAATGAAAAGCTTGGAGGGTAAGAAAGAAGAAAAGCTAGGAAGATGCGATATAAGAATGGCTTGTGGATGAAAGAGAAAAGAGGCTAGGTGGGTAAAACAGAAGACAAGGCCAGAGAACTAAGGCTAAGAAAGTACTAAGAAATTGGAAAATTCTATTAGAAACAAAGAAAAGCATGCAGAACTGCTATATCATATCCATCCTCTCATATGGCACTGAATGGCAGACAATTTCCTCACAGATGAACAGTAACTCAAAGGGAAAGATATACAGTTCAACAGATGGATGCTGAGAATACCAGAGACTGAACATTTGACCAATAAGGAAGTTTCAAAGAAAATAGTAATGAGGAGACTGATACTTAAAATCATAAAGTGACAATTGAAATTTCTAGGACACATCATGTAGAAAAAGAGGACTTGGAAAATTTAACACTTACAGGACATATTAAAAGAGGAGAGACAGAGGGCAACAGTAATTAATCTATCTTATAAATTTGTCCAAATGGATGGTAGAGTGGGGACAAAGAGGGGTGGTGAAGCATCAAATTCTGATTAGAGCTACAAGAGATAGGAATAACTATTTACACTATTTACATTGTTTGGACTACTGTTCTCACCTGCATTGCCATATTCATGACGTTTTGGCTGTTGTATACTCTGGCCTTCTTCAGCTGATATAGGTTGGAATTTCAAAGTGAACACCTGAAGAAGGCTGAAGTGTACAATGGCTGAAACATTGTGGATATAGCAATAAAGATGAGGACAACAGTATGAATGATGAACGTGGTGTAAATAGTTACAATGCCATATCTCAGAAATATAGACAGATATTGTGGAGCACCATGATTACTGTTATGGTAATTTACCCATGCACACATGGACTCTACCATCTATAAATAGGAGCAGACACTGCCTTTTTGAGAGGGAACTTTCCAGCAGTCAGCTCTAACAGTCGGACCGACCATTCTTGCTGTAACACTCACGTTTGTATATGTTTTGTATTACTGTTTCAATTAATATATTTAACTCATTTCCTCTCTTTGTGTCTTTATTTCTGGCCCCTAACAAGGCCACAACAATTACACAAATACTGAAGGAGCACAGCATATAAAAAAAGATAAGTTTTAGGCTTTTCTTATTGTTGCCAGTTGACCTTACCATTATCCTGCAAAGCTTGAGTCATTTTTTTTTTTTTGTGGGGGGTGCATTGATAATCAAAATATTTCTGGTCACAAGGAAAAGGTAAGCATTAAATTTTACAATGTTTTAGCTAAAATTTGTCTTAGCAAGTTTCAACACTTAATTTGTATGTAGTGCATTGAAATCAGAAAAAATAGTCAGAAAATAATGTGAGTGTTACTGACAGAACACAGCTATTATGCAAGATAGTCTGTAGTAGTTTCATTAATGTTTCATTGTTTGGTTAGATTTTGGATATTTGAGGAAACAGTCTTTGTAGAGAATATGAATTTATGTAAATGTAACTGCAATGTCCTATTCTGTTCAGACTCTGATTCAAAAAATAAAATCTTCATATAGACAAGAATATCAAACATAATAATTAAATAAATTAAGTATATACCAATACAAAAATAAAATAAATAACAATAAAAGTAATAACTAAATAATATATTAAATATATATATGAAAGATATGATTTAAATCAGTGGTTCTCAACTGGGGTCCAAATGGACCCTGGAGATCCATGTAACATTATTGGGGATTCACAAAAAAAATATGAAATTAGGGGTTCATGGTAATATTTTAATGGTCCTTAGAGCAATTTCACTTTGCAATGGTTGTTACAATAATGTATAAACAGAAAATATATTAAAATAATTATCGGATTTAATCCATTTCATATAATATGTTGACATTGTTTACATTAGGCTTCAATTTCAGAACAGATATGTTAAATTGAGAAAAATCATCAAAAAACAGAGAATTGGAATTTCTACAGTAATCTACACCATATAAAAATACTAAGAATAGAAAAAAACAGGTCTAAAATTGGCAGAAAATGAGATCAAGTGATGTAAGTTAGTGTCCCAGATGTTTCCATTGTAAAAGTTGAATAAAAATTGAGAAGGATAGATATTTACTAACCCCACATGAGGTCAGATTGTGACACAAGGTCAGTTTAATGTGGTGAGCCTGAGCGCATACACCTGGGCAAGAAACAAAAATTCCCTGAGTCCCCGCAACCATTGGCTGCGCTGGCCTCGGTTCATGCACCGATCTTTCTCTCTAGTGCAATGAGAAGGCATGGCCTCAGGCAGCTGTTCCCTAGGGCTGGCACCTCTCTGTATAATTTTCCTCAATTGTGAATCTGTCCCTTGACGGAGTCACCCCTGAATGCACTCTGCCCAAAGACAGAGATGCAACTGAGAAGGGTATATAAGATATATATATATATATATATATATATATATATATATATATATATATATATATATATATACAAGTATAGGATTGTTGTAAATGGAATAAAATGATCAGTAATTTTGAATAGTACAATCACTTGTAATAATTGCCACAAGCAATACAAAGGAGAAACCTCAAGGGACTTAAGTAAAAGATTATCTGAACATAAGAGGAATCTTTTACAAAACAACACATTCAGTGTATTAGTTACTCACCATAATGAGTTTGACTCTGATTTAAAAAATGCTGCTCAAATTAAAAGAGAAAGTAATTTACCAAGACAAAAATGTAAAGAAAATGCTTTAATTACTAGATCACCCACAGTAAATTTACATTCAGGTTCTTTTCAATATTTCACCTTTCTTTGCAGACCTTCTGCCACAATGTGGAATGTTTAATGACAAAATTGATGGAAACATGAACAAAAAGAAAAAGAAACTAAATGAAATCAGTTAGACTATATACCCAAAACATATATTTAAAACAATTTTATTCATTAAATTTAAAATTCTCTCCTTTTCATGCACATGTGTAATCATATCAAGGTAAACATCACTTTAGTACAATGAAGTTTTAAAGGATGAAACTTGTCAAACAAAAACTTTTTCCACTTTGTCACAAGTTTTCTTTAAAATTTAAGTCTATCTAATATTTGATAAAATATATGATTATTGGATAGATTGACTGATTGATTTGTTTGTTTGTTTTTTACAGGTTATCGGCCCTTTCTGGGTAATTAAAACCAAAACATACTTCAGATTCTATGCATGAGGCTTCTCTTTGTGATTGTATAGTGCATTAACAATTTTTTAAGAATAATAATGATTTTTCCAGATACAAGTCCTAACATTTAACCCATAGCTGGAGGAAAGAGATATAAAATTATTGGAAACATTTACAATGTTTAATTAAGATTTTAATCCAAAAACCTTTCTAAAATTATAAAAAAATGAATAATTTCAGATTAGATATTGTAATGTTATAATGTTTTTAGTATAAAACAAATTTAAAATTTACTTGATGTCAATAATGTTTTTTTTACATAATGTATGTAAAATAAATGTGATACCTGCTAATAAATTCAATAGCTTTATCTCAGCCTGTTAAGTGGATCTTCTTCTTCTATAAGCTATATTCCTTCAGAACATTGAAAATCATGGCTCTCCTCAATTTCCTATCCTTTGTAGCTCTTAATAAATTTTATGTTTTTCTTATCTCCCCTAAACTTTGTTCCATCATCCATCTACTCCAGTTTGCTAGGTAGGTTATGTATGTTTCCCACTGGCCCTCCTGCATTTCCTGTGAGTATCAAATTTTCCAAGCCCTCTTTCCTCATTATGTGCCCTAGAAATTTTAACTATCTCTTTCTGATCTTAATTATAAGTTTCCTTTTGGTTTCTATTTTCTCTATAACTTTGTCATTGCTCACATGTTCAGTCCATGGTATTCTCAACATCCTTCTGTTGCTTCAAGTCTCTTTTTCATCTGTGAGGATATTGTTCAGCATTCACTGCCATATAGGAGGACTGATATTACATAACAGTTCAATAATCTCTATTTGTCACTCTTTTTTTCTGTTTCTTAATACTTTGCTTAGGCCTCATTAGCTATCTAAATGTGCCTTCAGATTTCAGTGTTACATTTTTTGTCCTCTGTTAAAACACTTCTCAGATATTCAAATTGTTGTACTTGTTTGATTTTGATATAACCAATTAAAAATTTACATGATGGGATGCCCCTTTTGCTAGCAACCATGCATTCTGTCTAGATGTTTAGGTGAATGGATCACTGTTTGCAAAATTTCAGTTTGGAGAATAAGTCAATGAACCTTTTATTTATTTATTCACCATGGGCATGAATATTGAGGAAAGTGCCAAAGAACTAAGTGTTACTTGGCTTTTGGTAAAGTCGGCCAATTAACACTGAGGTCAAAAATATAATTATTATTGTTATGAATTTATCAATAATATTAACATGATAAATTTTCATATTAAAAATGTAAAAGTAAAACAATGTCAAGGATGTAAACAATATTTTATCAAATAATAATGATAATAATAATAATAATAATAATCAGGTGGTTTGATGCAAAAGTATGTAATTAATAATAAGAAAAAAGGAAGAGAGGAAGAAGGAGGACAACATTAAAAATTAATTAATATATAAAAAGAAGAGAAGACATAAGAAGAAAGTGGAAAAAAATAATAATTGTATTGATTCTATAGAAATAAAAAGAAGAGTGATATAAAAAGAATGCCATGTTGAAAGCCAAAAAGGAATGCAACATCTCAAAGAATGAAGACAAGAAGAATAAATATTTTTAAAATAATGGAGAGAAAGGAAAGATGTCAAAAAGAGAAAAGAAAATACAAGTGAGTATAATAAATTGAAAGAAATATAAAACAGTGAAAGATTAAAAAAGAAAAGAAAAAATGAAATAAATGCTCAAATAAAAGTGGAAAAAAGTAACCAATCAAAAAATAAAAAAGTAACCAATCAAAAAATAAAAAATAAACAAATCAAGATGGACACCCTGAAATCATTTTCCTATCCATTTTCTTTTTGTTACTTGTTTTCTGTTTTTTCCCACCTTTATTGCTCATCTATTCCGTCATCAAATAGAAGCAATGGCTCATTGTTTTTGTTAATCAGCGTTTGTCGTCATGTTTTGTGTAGATGTGCAGCCAGGCTTGCTGCCTTGAAGACATTTGGATAAGGTTCTTTGCAGTTTCAGACCAATTGCTTTTATGATGAGACTGCACATTTCAAATTGTGTTTTCGTGTTTGGAATGTTGGCCATGTTGTTGCTTTTCAGTGTTGAGTTTTTATCAGTTTCAATGTTAGCAGAATTTAAAGCACACTTAACAAAAAAAAGAAACAAAGAAAAGACCACATAAAAAGCAATAATAACATCATCATGATCATCATCATAATAAATGAAGGTGATGACAGAGGTGATGATGATGATAATAAGAGAGGAGCTAAAATTTTGAATGATAGCATAACAATACTAAATGAAATAAAAAAACAAATATTCCAGATTATGTGTAGATTTATAGTCATAATATTATTGATAGTAATAATGGGAAAAGGATAAAGAAGTAATAATGGAAATAAGATGATGATGATGTTGGTGGTAGTGAAAAAAAGAAATATTAATATTCATGAAAGGCATATAGAAATAATAATAATAATGAAAAAAGAGTAAAATAATTAAAATCATAACTCAAAAATTTGAAAATAATATTAGAAAAAAATGGAGGATTACCTATTGAAAGAAAATGAAAGGAATACTACAGCTTATTGGAGGAAAAATGAAGGAATATTATTACTTACTGAAAGAAAATTGGAAGAATACAATTGATAGAAAATTTTAAAAAATACTATTGTTTTTAAAGGAAAAAAAATGAAGAAAAACTACTACTTAATTGGAGATGAAATGAAGGAATACTATTATTTACTGGAGGAAAAATGAAAGAAAACTATAGCTTATTAAAAGAAACAAAGCCTATTGGTCATTAGTGAAAAAATGAATGAATTATTATTATTATTATTATTAATATTGGGTTGGAACAAATGTTCATGGTGATTTTTTAAGTGAATTTCAAAGACAATATTTAGATATTTGTACATTCAACCTCATAAGTACCATTTTGTTGCACAACCTTTCATAATGATTGAGACAGCTTCATGATTCCACCTTCCCAAACCTTGGAATCTAAGTAGTTTTTACAGGCTTCCAGAGATTTGAAGTTATTCTCATCAAGGGAATTTTGTTGGGATTGAAATAATAAGTGGTACTTTGAAGGTGTCAGGTCAGCTGAGTACAGCAAGGATTGTAGGACCTCCTAGCCAAGCTGTAACAATTTCTACCAGGTCCACAAAGAGACATGATGTCTGGTATTGTCCTGATTTAAGATGAAACTCTTCTATTTGGCCAATTCCGAATGCTCTTCATCAACTTCAGCCTTTAATTGGTCCAATTCAGAACAATACTTGTTTGAATTCAATATCTGATTTTCTGAAAGTAGCTCATAATTCACTACACAGAATCATCTTTAGACCAGCTTTGTGAATGGTTAACAGTAGTTCATTTCATTTTCCCCAGGACATTTTCACTCCACATTGTTGTAAACAATCCATTTTTCATCACCTGTTACTATTCTTTTCAAAAATGGGTCTTTTTTTTTGTATTTAAGCAGAAAATTGCAGATGGAAATGTAGTCTATTAATTTTTTTCTGTTAAATGGTGAGGCACCTAGACATTATAGCAATTCCTGAATCCGGGTGTTTTCAAATGCCTTGGAATGCTTATATGACATTAGGAATATCTCTGTAATGTCTCATGTCATATGACCGGGATTATTTTTAATCAGTATCAATGACTGTTGACCTGTTAGAACATTTTCAGCCTTCCAGATCAGTTTCCACTTCTGAATCTGGCAAAGAGATTATGAACCATATTGTCATAAACGTCACCATCTCCTATATTAAAGCTTAAACAAAGATAACCCATTACTTTTGGGATTTCATATCCATGGGTCTGAAACTGGGTCCCACTGAATTTAGGTCATCAAAGTTGTGACCTGTATAGTAGGGTCTAGCATTTGTGCCTATCCTATGCATTCTGTGACACATTTAAGAATCACTAGAAAGAAACCAAGAAAAGATTTTACACTGCACTATTAACAAATAAACTGGTCTTCCTTACTGGCTTTAATTTGGCTAGGCCTTCCAAATGTTAAGCATTAAGACACAGGAAAATCTCATTCGAAACAAAGAAAAGAGTGCTAAACCATTATGTAATATCATTCCTCTTATATGACAATAAATGTTGGACAAACTCCTCACAGATGACGAGGAGACTTGCAGTTCTACAGAAGAATACAGGCCATAAACAGAGCATGTAAGCAACAAGTTTTAAGGAAAATGGAAACAAGAAGGACATTTTTGCTAAGGATCAGAAAGACTTGAAATTTATGGAACATATAATGAAAAAAGAGGGCTTGGAGAATTTAGCACACACTTGACATACTGACATCAAGAGAGACAGAAACTTACCTAACAACTATGCATAAATGGATGGTAGATGTTGGGATGATAATTAAATGAGAAATATTGCTAAGAACTATAAAAGATAGGAAGTTGTGAATAGCTATAATCGCCTACGTTCTGAATGGACACACACAGTACACTGAAGAAAATTCTTTTCAACCTATTGCTTAACTGACTTGAATGTATTTTTTTATATAATTTCATTTGAATATTTTATTGAATTTTCATATCAAAAATGCATTAGTGAATTCTAAGCACTTATGAATACAGAGAGACCGAAAATACTATTTATCTTAGATTAAATGAAAGTTCAAATGGTTATCATAAAATAATTATATTTTTAAGCCTAACCCTCAACTGATAATAATATTTGCACAAATGAAAGACATTAATCAGCATTAGTAAACCTATTTGACACGTGTTTCAAATGAAACAAAAATTTGTAAAAAAAATCCAAATCATGAAAACAAACAGTTCTCATTTGAGATGATTGAAAGAGAAATGAATTATAGATAAACTTAATATTGTATATAACATGATAGCTTTTTTCCTTCCATTTTGTTACCATTCCCACCTTGAGCATTGATAAGAGTGAAAATTGTCAATGAAGGCATTGATTTTATAATGAACTGACGCGATATGTTTACAGTTATTCTGTCATTAATTGAACTATAAATGAAGTAAAATAAAATTAAAAAAAAATAGGAACAAAGCAGACATGATATAAATAAATGAAGGAAAATGATAAACACTTATAAGTTGTGAAATGACTTATCAGATTTAATGTTAGCTCTACATGAATATCTCTCCAATCAATTTTTTTGATAGAGTCAGGGAAATTGAACCAGCAGGAAAAGGAAAAAAAAAATGGCCTACATCTTTTTTATCAGTCCATTAATTTTATTTTATTTTTCCTTTTTATTTTTTTTATTTATTTATTTTCATCATTTCACCCCAAGCAAGACAGGAATCCCACTAATATGCAGGGAGTGAAAGTGAGAGCAAAGACAGTGCATAGTGGAGATTGAGGAAAGGACAAAAGATGAACAGGATTCAAGAAGAAAATGGAGATTGATGTTACATTTAAATTTTTGAAGATTGTAGTTTTTAGGGAAGCAAGGAAATGGTAGGGAGTTACACATGAAGGAAGTGTGAGAAAAGAAACTGTTGGAGTAAAAGTGGCAGTTGTCTTTAGGTATTTTAACAGTAAATGGGTGGGGCCTAGATACCAATCTAGTAGTGCATTTAAACTGATGTATTTAGGGCACAAGGGAAAAAACGCTTGTCAGAACAGTTGTCATAAAAAATTCTGAAAAGACAGAAGGAAGCTAGACCATATCGGTGAGAAAGCGACTGATGTCGGGATGCCAAGTCAGGAGCAATTACATTGCAGATCCTTCTTTGGATTTTGTCAAGAACCTCAAGATGAATAGCAGGAGCACTAGACCAAATATGGCAGCAGTATTCAATGCACGGGGAATTGTAGTTTTGTAAATGTGCAAGATGGATTCTGACAAAAAAATGTTCTGGCACATCACAGTGAACCATTGCTACCTACAGGTTACCATTGGTTAAGTTCTAACACCTGTTTTCCCCATTACCTGGGTTATATTTAGCAAGGTAATTGTCTGTGTGTTGACTTCTTTTGGTGCAACAGGTTAAGAATGTGCTATTATGAAACTAATTATAACTGGCACTTAAATTGATATCCATTTACTATCGATTGGGTTAACATACAGAAAGGGTGTGATGTTGTAAGACTAAAAACCCCTAAAGATCAATAAGGAAAAACGTCAATGATGATATGTGCCTGAGCATCTGAGAGATGCATTCCATGAAATCATTTGAACTAACCTTTCCTTAAATACATAACAGGTGATAAAAAATGGGTTACCTATGAAAACGTTCAATGTAAAAGGTAGTGGATTGACAAGGATAAGTCTCTATAACCAATGCCAAAAACTGAGCTCTATGGAAGAAAGGGGAGATTGTGTATGTGGTGAGATCACCAGGATATTATTCATTTGGAATTCTTAAAATAGAATGAAACACTAAATGCACATTTATATATCCAGTAGCTGCAACATATCCATAAAAAATTTGGTTGGAAAGTACACTGTATTCATCAGTAGGAAGAACATATCCCAATGCAAGGCCACATTTTTATTTTAATCAATTCACCCCAAACAAGAAAGTAATGCTACTAAGATGCAAATGGCTACTGGAAGTGAAAGAGAATAAAAAGATTTTAGAAGAAGCAGGAAACCCCATCATAAACAGGAAACAAGGGATAAACCTCTCACTGGGAGGAGCGTGAACCGGGTGATAGGTGAACCTATCTACTAGGAAAATTTTGAAATGTGGTTAATCTATTCTCCCACCCCATGCTTATTCCCCTCATCTTGCACTAACCAATTACAGTGCAACCTCGGTTCTTGAACATCTCACATATCGAACAAATCAGTTTTTAAACAGAAAATTTGAGATGAAAATGCCTCACTTATCAAACAAAATTTCAGTTCTGGAACAACACTGCTGAACCGAGTTAACCCGAACAATATAATTTCTGAGTCAACCACCATTTTGTATACATCTGTGTGTTGTGTTGCACTTTTTTTCTAATTTTATTATACTGTGACTTTTTTTTTTTATATTGATTCATATTGGAGAAATAGTTTCAGTTTATGAACATTTCAGGTTACGAACAGCTTTCAGGAACAAATTAAAATCGTGAACCAAGGTTCTACTGTATTACTTTTTTCAACCTCTGAAAAATGCTTTGATAAAGGATAAAAAGAAAAGCATATTCATGATTTTTACTCCAAAAATATTGGACAGCTACCTGACATGAGGTCAGCTGAAAAGTTCATAGGCTGACCAAGATATAAATTTAAGTAGACACACCAGCTGGTAGACTAAAAAATATGCAAGTGTACCAGAATACAACAGCTGGTCAGCCAGTTGTCTACTTACGCTTATATCTTGGTCAACCTATGAACTTTTCAGCTGACCCTCATAAGTGCCCACAAGTCATTGTAAATAATGGTGAATATATAATTGAATGAAATGTAATTGTACTTTATTTTTTGAAGTATAGAATTTAGAAATAAAAACAGAAATTAATAAAATGGGATATCCTTGAAGTGGGATTGTTAGCAAAGAATAAAAAGAGAATTGTGAACCTGATCTTTTTTATTCTAAGTACAAAAATTTACCTAATACAAGGTTCAAGAGCCACTCCTGGGAGAGAGTTACTGAATGAGATTTGTGATATGAATGTAAGAAGAGGTAGAAAGAAGAGAATATTATCAGGAGAAGGAGGATAAATAGCAAGTGTTCCTGAAGAAGTTAAGATTGTGGTGTTCAGAATCAGGGTCGGCACACCTTACCCCCTGAAACCCCCAAGCCTTTACATTTTTTTTGTGGCCCCATTGTGGTCTCTGTCATTTTTTTTCAGCACTGTTTTATGTCCATCTGCCACTTTCTTAATTATTTTTAAACTAACGTTACATTGTCATCAATTAATAATATACAATGTGTATCTGCATGGCCTTGCAGTGCATACTATGCAGGAACCCCCCACCCTTGATGAGGCTGGAGCCCAAAAGCACTTGTTTCAGCAGCATTTTTTTTGTATTTTGTACTTTTTATTTTTTTCTACCTATGTTGTCAATCATCAACTATAATAATCGACAGGGTTGCTGCTTACTACCCTGAACCTGTCAACGGGGAGGAGAGGGGAGGACAGAAGTACTAATTTCAGTAAAATTTAGTCATGAAAATATTGGTGTTGATTACAAAAAGTATATCATTTTCTCAGATTTTTTTTAAAATAAAAAAACTATTCATTATAAAAGTACATAATTAGTGAATATGTACTGAAATTTTCATTTAAATTGTATAATTCTCTGAGTTTTGGTAATTTAAAAAAGTGTTGCCTTTCCCAACCAATCTTCCTTCATGGGTTTGTGGCCTTCAACTTGGAAAACTTCAATCTTCATCCTGTATCAAAGTCTTTTTAGTGGGTGGCAAGACCCCGGCACAACAATGTAGGCGATCATGGCTATTCACAACTTCCTATCTTTTATAGTTCTTAGCAATATTTGTCTTTTAACTATCATCCACATTTTGAAGGTTATTTAAAGCCAGAAAATATTTTGGGATTTAAGAATATTTTGGGGATAATAATGATTTTCTGATACAGTTCCTACTATTTAACTCATAGCTGGGGAGAGAAGAAGTGAATTGATACCTTTGCCAAGAGTATCTGCTTGTAAGTAAATGTAATGAAAATTAAAACTCTGTTCTCTCTGGAATTGGAACTTAGCTCTCTAATTTCTCATTCTGAACTGTTATCCATTACTCCACCCACACATCTAAGCTTATAACACCTGGTATTCTCAAGCAGTCAACCATCTAGACATTGACTAGGCTCAACATTGCTTAACTTTTGTAAATGGATGAAAACCAGTTTTAAGTGTGATATGGTTGTAAGCCTTGTAGACTAGTTCAGGGAAACACCCATGTAGGAGCTTTTTTTTTTACAAAGAAGTTCTCAGGAAAAAGCTGCCTGAATGAAATGTCCTCCTTACAAATGAATACAGAAGAAATGTAGGTGATTTAACTCCGTAGACATATCATAGCAAGACTTTGCTGTAGAGGTCTGAACTGGTGGATCTAAAGAGTGGAGCTCATATGAACATTTGCCATGGAAATAGTGATAAGGCAATGTTACATCTGTGGGAAAAGGGTAGAAAATAAGTCACTTTCTACAAATCTGCAGAAAGAATGCAGAATAGTTACAAATGATGAGAAGAGAATCATGGATAAAATAAAAAGGTTCTGCTAAAAAAAAAAAGCCCTTAGGTGTTTTTGTATGTCTGACACCTGAGTAAAATTTGTCAAAGGTCAGAAATGACTCATCACCCAGAATTTAAGAACAAATTTCGTTTTTTTTACAAAATTCTCAATTATATAATTCTTTGACATTTTCTTCATCCAGTTGGTTTTATTTAATCATTTTGCCCCAAGCAAGTCAATCAAAGCCAGAAAGATGCAAGGGGATACTGAGAGTGGTTTGGTTTGGTTTGGTTGTTTTGTTTAACGGCATTCCAACCTTAGTTACTAAGAGTGAAAGAAACAGAGAGAACATTAAAAGAACAGGATGCATGGAGACAGAAAATGATGATTGCCTTTTCCTTTAAATTTTTGAAGATAATAGTTGACAGGAAAGCAAGAATCTGAAAGAGAGTTCCACAAGTGAGAAGTGCAGGAGAGCTAAAACCATTAGCATAGAACTTAACGGTTACATCCAGCAATTTCTACAGTGAAATTATGAGACCACACTGCTAAACTAGGACTACACTTAAATTCATGAATTCAAGAAATCAAAGAGAAAACCCCACCAGAACAATTACCATGAAAATATTTATAAAAAAGACCCAGGGAAGATACATTACAGCAGTGGGTAAGAAACTGAAACCAAAATGCCAGATCAGGACCAATAACATCACAGATTCTTCTTTGGATTCTGTCAAGAATATCTAGATATTTATTAGAAACACCAGACCAGATGTGGTAGTAATATTCAATGTGTTGACAAATGGGACACTTGTAAATGTGCAAGATAGATCTGGTGAGAAAAATTGTCTAGCTCAACATAGTGAATCAATTTTCTTGGCGGCAGACTTAGCAAGTGATTTAATGTAATCATTCCACTTCATGCTAGTGGAAAACGTTAAGCCAACATGCAATGTGTTACTCTCCTGGAGGTGAGCATCAGCCATGCTGATGGAAAGCAAAAAATGTTCTTCAAGTATTCAACTGTTCCTCTTCTGACACAACAGCTTTTTGCAAGCAGTACTTTCATCATTCTATCTACTGCAAGGAAAGTTGGGTCGCTGTGTCATGCCATAAAATTTTTCTCAGCAAAATCCATCTTGTATATTTATCAATGCACTGATTACTGTTGGCATATCTGGTCTGGAGCTCCTGTTGTACATCTTGAGATTCTTGATAAAATCCAAAGAAAGATCTTTAATGTAATTGATCCTGACTTAGCATCTTGACTTCAGTCATTTTCTCACTGATTTAACATGGCTTCCCTTTGTCTTTTCTTACAGATATTTTCATGACAACTACTCTGATGACCATTTTTTCCTGTTACCCCAAATACATGAATTTAAATGTGCTACTAGATTGGCATCTCAGTCCCACCCTTTTATGGTTGAAATAGCTAAATCCAACTGCCATTTCTACTCCAACAGTTTCTTTTCTCACACTTCCCACCTGTGGAATTCTCTTTCATTTTCTTGATGCCCTGATAACTACAATCTTCAAAAATTTAAATGCAGTGTTAATCACTATCTTTTGTCTTTTTGAACTCATCTTTCGTCTTTTCCTCAATTCTCCATATTCTTAATCTTCTCTTTCACTTTTATTCCCTGTAAACCCCTGCGTACTAGTGGCATTACTAACTTGCTTGGGATGATGTGATTAAAAAAAATAACAATGATTAGTCACAAAAGATAAAAGTTTTGTATGTTGTATATTGTTTCTCAATAGAATAAATGTGATATTTGGAACCTGTTTGAACTATTCTAATTCTTTTCTCAGACTTTTTCCTAAAGGATTATAGTGTCTAGTTGTTTTGACATGGTTCTCTTTGTTTTCACTGGCTTTGGTTACAAATCATGAATTTTTTGATTATAATTTTCCAAAATTCTGCAAGAGAAATTGGGTTTTCACCAACTGATTTTTTGATTGCCAGTTACAATCTTTTCCCCGGGCAGTAAGCCTTAAGCGTAGCAATTACACTCTGATCCATAGATTGTAAGAGAGACAAATTATCCGGGGGTGGGTGAGAAAATCACTTTTACATTTTCACTCAAGCCACTGAGGGTAGGAAGTCCAGGTGTCTTGTCCAGAATTAACAACACCTTAAAGTCAAGATTATTTTTGCATTTGTATTGAATTAACCTTTAATTACTGTGCTAATCAAATTTTGGGGAGCAGTGTTCATTTTTTTTTTTTTTGATAAAATGTTGTTAGCAAGTTAATCAAAAACACACTAATTGGAGGTTTTCTATAATTCTGATCATACTGATGAATATTTGTAATATCCTCATGGCTTGTTGGTTTCTGTTTAAGATTTGCAAAATATGAATATTTATTGTCTAATATATAAAGAGGAGGCACGGTGAAGTAATTGATAGTGGCTCGGATTGAAGAATCGGAGAGCTGAGTTCAAATTCCACTCAAATCCATTACATTCACTTACATGCTAATACCCATGGGAGAGGTATGAATACTCTTCTTCTCCCTCTAGATATGGGTAAATAGCAGGATAGACCAGGTTCTATAGCCTTGGATGGCAACTAGTCTACTACAGAAAGAAATGGCAACCTACTGCGGGGAAAAAAATCTGCCTCGTCAGTCATGTATCAAAAGATACATGATTGCCTAAGTGTGTATCATGCATGGCACATAATTGACTGACTGAATACATAAAGAAGACAGCTGGCTAATTTTTAACTTCCACTGCTGTATACATACTTTACATCTTTATCAAACTTACATTGCCTGCCATTGGTTTATATATACACACTTTCAAGACATACTGATAAATCTCTATAAAACTGATATAGCTTGCTCTTGACCTGTTTTCAAGACATACATCTTTATAAAACTAATATTACCTGCTGTTGATTTATATATATGTTTTTAAGATATACTGATACATCTTTATGAAAATGACATATCATGCTATTGATCTACATAAATATTTGTGACTTACATTGATTTCTGTTGATTTATATGTTTTGAAGACATACAAATACTTCATTACAAAACTGGCAGAGACTTCTGTTGATCTATATATACATTTTCATGACATACTTATACATTTTTATGAAACTTACATTGCCTTCTGTTGATTTATATATATATGTATTCAAGACATACTGATACAACTTTACAAAACTTAGATGGATTGCTATTAACATATACATTTCTAAGACACTGTGAAATGTTAGTCCCTGATGATTGGATTATAAACTAACTAATGCTTAGTACTATTCCCAAATCAGAAGTGCACAAAATGATCTGTTTTTACTTTTATGTATTCTTATTACTAGCAATATAACATACCTTTGCCCAGGTGTTTCATTACTGAGAATTTTTGCTGTTCAATTGGAACAGTTTAAGTTTAAAGTGAGTCCACGTGAAAATCAATATTAGTAACAACAATTGGGTGCAACTGAGGCACATCCCCAAATGGTGGTGAGGGGTAACAATTTGAATAGAGATGGCCGATGAAAAGGGACATTTTTGCGTTCACAATCATGCAAGGAAGGAACCTCTTCCATGGACCGTCATAATAATAATATACAATAATTTTATTTATAATATAATTTTTTTTTATAATTCTAATTACCTTTTGCATTAGATTTCTACTCTTTAAATTGATTGTATGCTGTTTTTTATAGACATTAAATTTTGCCTTTGATTTTTGTGCAAAGTGTAAAAAATCTTTTCACCTTCAAGGTTGTAATTTTTTCCAGTCAATTTGGACCCAAAACCAGCACTGAAAAGTTATCTATCAAACAAAAAAAATTTCATCAAAATCAGATAAAAACCCTGGAAATGCATAAACAACATCCAATCACATACACACACATCTTGAGAATTATAGATATAAGATATCATGTGTTGTGGGTCTCATTTTGTTTATTTTATAATGTAGAGCATCCTATTGAAACCAAAATAGCAGTACCTATTAGAAATTCCCATCAGCAACTTTATTGTCATTTACTTCTAGTAAATGGAAATTTCCTATTTTTTCCAAAATGGGTCAGCACAGCCAGACAACAATGTTATAACAATGCAGTTGTTAATACCAAGAACTTTATATCTTAGATTGATTTTTTGATATTCTAAATAAAAAAAAAAAACAATGCGAGGAAAAATTATTTGATGTCTAAAACAAAATAAGAACTCAATTTTTTTCTTTCTTTTTTTTTTTTAATAAAAGTAGATAAGCTCGTCTTTCTTTTGTTGCATCTTGGGATATTGTCTTCTTTAGGAGGAATGCATAAAAAATGTTTAGATTCTTCATATTCTTTTCTGAGACAGTATTGAAAAAGAAAAAAAGCACCAACACAGAAGAATCCTTTTGAAAGGGGGAAGAAAAAAATGAACAAAGCCACCCCAGTTTCATTTCATGAGTAATCTATGGGCATGTCTCAACCATTGTGAATGTAAGATAAAGAAAGTATGATTGTGTCTCATTATGATACCCCGCAACCTATACACACCCTGCTCTTAACCTCCTCCCCCAAAGTTACAGTTTACAGATGCATATGCACACATAGGCATAGAAACCCAAGCAGATATGGCTTTAATGTCATTGCTTAACTTTACCAGGTGAGCAATAACACTAAAGTCATAGTTCTTTCAATTTTGTTTTTAATCATTTCACCCCAAGCAAGGTAATAAAGCAAATAAGACACAAAAGGTTACTGAGAATTAAAAAAAATCAGGAAAAAAACTTTCTTGAGGAGAGAGAACAATAAATGAACACAATTCAAAGAGACAGATAGAGATGACTGACATTGCCTTTAAATTTTTGGAGATTTTAGTTGACAGGAAAGCAAGAATTTGGAATAGAGTTCCAAAATCGAGAAGTTTATTTGTTAATTCTAAATACTAATATGTGTGCCAATTAATTATATCATATCTGCTTCAAGATAGCATCTCCTATGATAAATGATATCTTATTTAATATGGGCTCTTTATTTTGTATAATAATAGCTTCAAGAGTTTTGAGTCTATTCTTGCATTTGGTGCTATACAATATTTTGGTGTTGTCAACTAATTTTTGTCTTATGATGATAATTACATTTTGGTCATTCATGACTGGTTGATTTTGTTTAGTGGCATATCAACACCTTTATTGGTTATTTAATGCCAGAATATAAATATTTTGAACACAGTTTTATGGCTTCAAATAAATATATTTTGAATACCATTGTATGCTTTAAACTACAAATAAAATGTGTTGTTGGTCATTTTGGTATAAATATTTATTGTTGGTACCTTTTTTTACATAAAAATGTATTACTGGTATTTTTACTATAAAAATGTATTTTTATACTTTCATAATGTTTTTGCTTGGGGGTTCATTATTTGTCCATAGCTGGAGCCCTAACAGGTGCTACCACTCTGGATCAGGGTGGACCTGAGAACAATAGCAATTAAGAGGTGTCTCCTCAAATCCTCCAATCTGCTGATCAGATGCCTTGTTGCTGGATATTGTTAAAATCAAGAATTGCTAGGGAAGAAACTATTAGCATAGAACTTATAAAGAACATGTAGCAATTTTAACATCCTTCATATTTTTTAGCAATGTCTTTTAACTCTCCCTCCCACTCCATATTTTGCCATCCATTTATATAGTTTTTTTGAGAAGGTTACTTGCTCTTTCCTTTTTCCCTCTTGCCTTCGATATGTCCTGTGAGTGTCAAATTTTCCAAGCCTTCTTTCCTCATTATAAAATCTTTTGTCTCTTTCTGATTCTAAGTGCAGTTTTTATTTTCATTTTCCTTAAAACTTCCTCATTGTTTACACACTCCATCTTCAGTGTCCTTCTGTAGAACCACAAAGAGTTACATAACTTGCTTTAAAATAGGAGTTGTTTCTTGGACCACACCTTCCCAATGGAAATGAAAGTGACATTCTATCTATTGTCAGTAATGACTGAATAATTTCTAAGTGTTATGAAATCTGTTTTAATGACATTATCCGGGAACTTTGAAATGAGGGAATGTTGGTTTTTACTTATTTCTTGTTTCAAGCCCTGAGCAAACCTAAAGTGTTTGGAATACATTCTGCAGTTCTACTGGATATCATGAATTAGCACTCCAAACTTCAAATGTGAAACCCTCCCTGCTGCCAGTGAGTGAGCAAGAAAATAAAAAAAAGACATATGCTGGTGAACTGACAATTTTATCTATAACAAATATTCAATCAATATCTTTGGATCTTACTGAACAGTCCATAAAAATCATTTATTAGTTTTAGTTTGGGAGAGTGTCCTATCTCAACACATTTTCTCCAGTTGTCCCAATCCATCAATTGTTTTGATGTCATCCAGAATTTCAATGCAAGTATTTTGGATGTGTATATTTGTGACTGTCATGGATTGTTCACCCATGTTCTTTTCTCCTGTAAATGTTTACCATAAAATGAGTTTTGACAAGAATGAATGCTATCTTCTTCAAGACTGGGATGTTTGTTCATTACTTTAGAACTCTAGTGTATATAAGTATCATTCATAACATTTTAGCAAAGCATCCAATTAACCTCTTGTAGAATGTTTTGTCAGTGGTTTATGTCTTGCTTCCATACAAGAAGACTAACTCTTTTGTAACTAAGTTTTTGGTTTGGCTTGTTTAATAGCATATCAACTCCCTATGGGTCATTTAATACTGAAATTTAATTTTTTGGTAGCTTTGGTAATTTTTTTTCCACAATGTATTGCTGTTAATTTTTCTCATCATTTTCCAATGTATTAAGGGTAATTTTCTTTACTATAAAAATGTATTGCTGGTATTCTTATAATGTATTTTTATATTTTCATAATGTTTTGACTCCAGTTTGTGGGTATACTATTTGCCCATAGCTAGGACTATACCTGGTGCTACCATACCAAGTCAGGGTGGACCTGGGAATGACAGCAATTAAGAGGTGGTTCCACACTATCCAAAACCTCCAAATCAGAGGCCTTCATGTCAGATGTAGTTTATTATCATACCCAAGACAATCTGTACCTAGAAAGATGTGTATGAGTTTTGATTTCCATACTCTTGACAACTTATTGCAGGCTAACCAAGTCATACATATGCAACATAAAAAGGAGCAATATTCACAATTAATTGGAATCAGTCTTCAACCTTGTTAATTAAATTAAAAGCAAAGAACAATTTTTAAAACTTATTTTGAAATGAAATTAAGCATTATAACTTAAATAATGGTTAGTCATACAGAAACCATAATGTAAAGAATCCTTGGAACCCCCCCACCACACAAACATACATATATGTAACTGTACCAACAGGCCTGGGGATAGTATTCATGGCTTGTGGGGGCACAGTCCTATGGGTAAGGGAAACTAGGATGAGTTCCACCACGGAATATGTGATCGTGCAGCACTATATCCAGTCTAATTCATTACCTCTTCATCACAGAGGCTTGTTGGTATGATGTTTGTCTCCTATCGTAATGGTCCGGTTTTCAATTCTCAGTAGTGGATGCGCACTACTGATGAGTCCCAAAGATAGGACGAAATGGGCATCCAGTGATTTCTGCATTCTGTTGATGTTTCTTCTAGACTCGATGAATTACTTAATTATGACATATATATATATATATATATATATATATATATATATATAGAGAGAGAGAGAGAGAGAGTGAGAAAGAAAGAGAGATAATGAAGAAAGAGGTACTCACAGGAAAGATTGAAGGAAAGAGGGACACAGGAAAATAATGAATAACCTCTCTAGTGAGCTTGAGTAAATAGATGGCGAAGCAAGGCTTAGGAGAGATAACAAAAAGACAAAATTTATTAAGAGTTACAAAAGACAGGAAATTGGGGAGAGCCATCATCCTCAAAGTCCAGAAGGAACACAGCACATAGAAGAAGAAGAACCAATATATTATAACTTGATCCCAAATGTTTTCACTTATTTATTCTTTTTTCCCTTTTTGATTAAGTGGGTAACTGCTTTGAAGACCTTATCTCACAGATCTTATTGCTGGACATGAACTTCATACTCCTTTGGTAAGAAGGAATTCCACTCAGACACTTCTTCTCCAGGTCTGTCATTTTGTAGAACAGACTCCCGAGGGAATGTTTCCCTAACCACTGCAATCTTAACCTCTTCAAGTCATCTATCCTACATATCCTCATGATATGCACCCCTTCCTACTTCCTTTATGCCTTTTTTTAACAATCTCATGATGTAACCCCTTTGGTGGCTCTTGGGTGTTTTAATGATTGAACAATAGTATAAAAAAGTGCATAGGTTAGTATACTAATTTTGTTTTTCTAAACAAGTAGTAAGTCTTATGGTAAATATAACTGATGATCAAATTTGAAAATATACCATTGGCATCAAACTGTAACATCTAGAGACTTTCTTGGTTCTCAAAACAGTGCAATTGCTATCATTGTTTTTTATATGATTGTTGGGAGAACTGACAGTTGGACACAAATTAGTGTAAGTGAGCAAGACACTTATCCTTTCTAGTTTGGGCAATCTTGAAATCATACTTGCCATTGTGCATGAAATGTCTTCCCATTTGGACAGTTGGTCAGAAGAATGAATGGATTGAACTTGGAACAGTCAAAGTTGAAGAGTAGGATTATGAGTGTATCAATGAAAACCTTTGATTTCTATCAGATCCTTCCTTTGGGTTTTATCCCCCTTTTCAATTTAGATAGACAAAGATGGATGCTGTCTGCATGGATACTTTCAGCCAGGGTCTGAAAGATGGCAGGACAACCAATCTTTGGTCCTAACACCTTTAATCTATTCTTTTCTTTGTTTTCTTTATCTTTTTTTTTTTTTTTTTTGCTTAATTTCAATTCTTTACACTTTTTCTCATTTTTTGCCTTTTCTTCTTCATCTATTACTTTCCCTGTTTCTTTTTGTTACTTTTTGGAGGCTCCTGTCCTTTTTCTTATTTATTCTTGTTTCTTCTTTATTTTTCCCCACTCTTTCATTTTATTTTTTTTTATCAATTTGTGCTTCTTCTTCTTCAATGACGTCTTCTTTCTTTTCTTTTTTTTTAGATCTATTTCACATTCCAATTTATTTATGATTCCCTTTCATTCACTTCATTGATCAGGTTGTTACTATTTATATGTTTCTTTTTTTTTTCATCCTATATATTTATGATTTTCTTTTTCAATATTTTCGACTTCTTCTCCATTTCTATCTCATTCTTCTTTGTTCACTATTTTCTGTTGTCCTTTCTGCTTAATGTTCTTTCTCATTCTTCCAAACTTCCATGTGTCCAAATTTTTTTAAATTTTCATATCTCCCTCCTTTATCATTCTTATTGTTCTTCATTTCATAACTACATTGTCATAGTTTTCTTCTTGTCACAGTTTTTTCATGTAAGTTTTTTTTTTACTGTTTCCCATCATTCTTCTCAATGTCTCTTTCACTTTTTCTTTCTTTCAAGACATTGTTTTTCTTCTATAATTTTTTTCTCTTTTTTAACTCTTATTTTAACATATCCACTTTTCTTTTCAACTTCCTTTATTTTCACCACAATATTAAATCTGTTAAACTTTCTTTTTAATACTTCCATATTCATTCAATTTCTTCTTTTTCATATATTTTTCCTTCTTTTTTGAATGAAACTATTATTTACTACTTCTATTTTGGAATTGTTCTTTCTCTTTTCTTCACATTTTCTTTCTTCATTTTTCTTCCTTATTGTCATATTTAGTTTTTTTCATCTTCTTAATCTGTTTTTCTTTTCACTTTCTGGTCTTTCTTTATCTTTACCACCAAGTTATATCCCTATATTATTTTTTAATACTTTCACATTGTTTACTTTCTTCTTTGTCACATATTTTCCTTCTTTACTGAATGAGATTATTATTCCTTTCTTCTTTTTAAGGATAGTTGCTCTCTTTTTTCCCATTTTCTTTTTTCCTTCAAACTGACATGTTTATTTTTTCTTTAGCCTCTTCATTTTTTTTCTCTTTTTTTTTCAGCCAACTCTTCTTTCATTTCCATTTCTCTTAATCTCACTCTCCTTTTCACTTAATCACTTTCTTTCTTTTAATTTCCTTCTCTCTTATTTTCATTTTTTTCTTCTTATTCTCACTTGCTCTTTTTCTTTTTATTCTTCTATATCTTTCCTCCATCTAATCTTTTTTGTTTTCACATACTGCCACCCCCTTTCTTGCCTGTTAACCTTTTCATTCATAATCTTATTTTCCCTCCTCCTCTTCTCCCATTTTCAGTCTCTTTGCTCTCTAAATTCAACATGGACTACAAGCTTACTCTACAAACAGTACAGTTATTGACTGCCTAATTCAGCAACCCACTATTTTCATCATGTTTATCCATGTGTTTATCTAAGGAACCAGAGCAAGGTAGGATATTACAAGGTGGATGAAGACTAGGGTATTAGGGTGGGGACACAAACAGGGTCTGCAGACTTAACCCCCACATCATCTCAAACAAGACCAATAGCAAACCATCACCCACTCTTGCCGCACCCCTTTTCCCCCACCTCCCTCACTTCCTGTACCCATCTCTGACCTGCGACCTCCATTCCTTTCCCAAGCAGATAGAATCTAATCACACTGATAGGATTGGAAGCATCTGCTCTTAGGAGATGACATCATCTCTTTTGCTCTTCTTCACAAGTACATCCATGGCTGGCACCCATTAGATACCCTCTGATATGTAGATGAACTGACAAACTTTTACACACATACTCACATATACATCCGAGTGCATGTCGTTAATATATATAACACACACATATATATTATTTTCATACATAAGCTTTTTATATATATATATATATATATATATATATATATATATATATATCAACAGACACACATATATACATAATATTCTAATATATCAGTCACTTATGTGCCATGCGTGATATACGCTTAGGCAATCATGTATCTTTTGATACATGACTGACAAGGCAGATTTTTTTTCCCTCTGCAGTAGGTTGCCATTTCTTTCTGCAGTAGACCAGTTGCCATCCAAGGCTATAGAACCTGGACTGTCCTGCTATTTACCCATAGCGGGGTGAAAAAGAAGAGGATTCATACCTTTCCCAAGGGTATTAGCACAATATAATGGATTCAACTGGAATTCAGAGCTCTCTGATTCCTCAATTTGAACCACTATCCATAAGTTTTTTTTATACATTTTCAAATGAATATATATATATATATATATATATATATATATATCAACAGACACACACATATACTTATTATTTTGATACATAAGTTTTTTATATATAGTTAAATGAACATATATATATATATATATATATACTAGCAGCATTACCCAGCATTGCCTGTGTTTATTCAAAAAAAGATCATGAACCTCATCCAATCTGTAAAGTTAAAATAAAGAAGATTTTTCTTTAGTGTCTCTTATCTATATGGCGAAAAATTATAATGACATGAAGTATGAAAACATTTATAACAGGAGAAAGTTGTTTTTTACAGAAGCACAGAAGATACAAAAAATTTGTCAGCAAATGAAGAGTACATTAATTGCAATCAATCTTCAAAAATTGTTGAGGAGAAATGCTTTGTTGACAGCTTTTGCTCAAACTACATTCAATGAACATGCATTGGAAGGAGAAGAAATTCAACAAAGACTTCTAGCAGCCGTGCCAAGACTGAAAACCAATATTCACAAAGACTGTATAGAATTGTTCTTTGCCCATCAGTTTTGACAGCTCAAGTAGCAGCAATTCTGGCAGCGTTCCTTCCTCATCTAGTTAACCATTGCTCATTAGTTTATGCTGACCTTGCATTAGCTATACGAATAGCATTTTGTATCAGTCTAATTTCAGTTTCTTGTGAAGCATTTCTTGTCCGTGCTTTCATGCGTTTGGCTGTAGTAGTAGCATGTCCAAGTGAAGGATTTCGCTTTCTTAGCATTACTGTCAAGCTGTAGTTGGAGGGGTTTGGCTAAGCTTTTTGAATAACAATGAGGTAATCAATTAAAAAGCAAGAATATTATACACATTAATGGAAATATAGCCACAATAAATTAAAAGTAAGTAAACAATTATAAGCAAGCTTGTAAAGTTAGGATTTATCTAAAGATAGAATACCAAAAAAACATTCTAATGATAAAAATAAAAATTAACGTGCAGCTAGAAACCTACTCACCATGAATGTTAAAACGTAGACACTAAGTTTAGCATAATTATAAATGAATTGAAAGAGGGTCTTTACATTATTATAAGTGCATTTTTCAGAATAAAACTGTCAAAATTTTAGGGCTCAAGTTTCCAAATATATGAGTTAGTAAGCATTATTTAAACACTGATTAGAAGATGATAAATACATAATTAAAAATTGGCATTTGTGCTTAAACTTTTTCTAATAATATGATTTTCAGAAATTTAAATTTAAAGCATCAAAAATTCAAAATATACATGCATGAAGGCAGCCTACCTTTTTACTGGATGACAACTTTGATGCAAATGAGATTTTTTGCATTTATTTCATCACATAGCACTAATGAACACTACATGTGAAGCAAAATCAATAGTACGCACTACATAACTCGATTGATCATTGCATGTGGAGCAAAATCAATTGTACACACTACACATCTCGATCAATCTCACACACACGTCTTATACTTACATGCACTTCTCTCATCGGTGCACACTTTCGTTTGCACTTATTCTTTTTTTTCTTAAGGAAGGATATAATTTTTGCCGTCAAGTTAATGCAAACTAAACTATTTCAGTACCAAAATAGGAAATCCATGGGAAAAACTGATATTTTTTATAATGTATTTATGACACATGAGGTGTCAGTTTTGATTTTGTGTTGATTGATCTAAACACAAATTATGTGCAAATTTTCATTGGAATGCTGCTAACCACTACAATAGAAAGACTAATGGGGCAGCAAGGTGTTCATGGGTCATCATGGGGGCCCCTTATGTAGTTTTCAAAATCTGATAATCATTTATCATAATAATTTTGATTCATTTTAAGATTGTAACATACATGTAAAATTCCATCGAAATCGAACCAATTTGAAAATTTGGGGGTCCCTTTGGTTCACCCTAGGGGTCCCAAATTTCAAGCCAAAGGACACATTTAAGACTAATAGTAATTGAAATAATAAAGCACATCTTTTTTAAGTTTTCTGTTTAATCGACTTTATGGCCAAGGCTGTAGACTTAATTGAAAATTTCGGGGTTTTCTGCTGGTCTCCTAACTTGTGAGGGTCCCAGTGTTGATTTTCAGTGAATTCCAAGTGACTACTTCAGTTATTCAATATAATCTCAATATGTACTGAAATTTTCATTGAAATTGGGGAATACTACTACAAAATACACTTGAAAAGCAATTGAGGCATCAAGGGGTTTATAGGGTCATCCCGGGGGCTCCCTCATGCATTTTAAAAAATCTGACAACCGATTTCTATCTCATTGTAAGAGCGTAACAAACATGCAAAATTTCATCAAAATTGAAGCAATTTAAATTTTTTGGGTCCCTTTGGGGCACCCTGGGAGTCACAGTGTCAAGAGAAATGAAAATCAATATAGCGTATAATAAGCATGACAGTAAGTTGCATAGACTTATCAAGTTTCATTAAAATCAGCCTTAGGGTTTAGACTTCAAGTCGGAAAGTTTAAAAACAACCAAACTAATGAAAATTCCCATTTAAACATTATATTTATCGATTATCGGTTATTGATTTTTGAAAAATGATTAATTTTTTTGCCCAGAAACACCCATTGTTGAGTACAATCTATGTTCCAAATTTGGTGGAAATATGCCTTATGGTTCTTGAGTAGTTCACACACACACACACACAGAGTCAGTTTATATATATATATATATATATATATATATATATATATATATATATATGCATAAAAGGTTAATGGTCAGAGTTGAATTAAACTAGGAAACAGTAGTATTAAAAAGTGCTCAATACACATGTGAAAAAACAAAAGTAAAAATAACTTGTAGAGCTTTTAACTTTAAAACTCAGGAGATCAGTTGAATCTGCTACCTTGGTTTCAACCTTACAGTTGCTCAGGCTATTTTTATGAAATTACCACATAACACTTTTTTATTTTTTTAAAAAACTAAAAAACACTACATTCTTATTTTCAAAAATTAATAAACAAATGCATGACATTGGGTGTAATAGAAAGGGAGGAGGAGGATGTGAAGAAGGAAGAAAAAGAAGGGGGAAGAGAAGAAAAGCAAGTATATTTTAAATGTATTGGTGGGAGGTTAAATACTTTTTTTTTATCCAGCCTCATATGCAGTTCAGAAAAATTTTCTGATATGTAAGCAAGGACTTAATACTTTAGATTTCTGGTTTAAAAAGTTTTTGGGATCCAAAAATGTCATAATCACTATTTTTTCCTGTTGGCAGAGGCTGTAAATATGGTTGTGATTGTTGTACAGTTTTGCCTTTTTTAAAATTTTCCACCTTACTAATGGATACATGTTTTTTTCTTTTTAAAAAAGATATATATAAGAATTTAGAAAATGCTATTGTATTCATATTGTCAACTGTACTTGATGTAATTTTCAGTTGACAATATGAATACAATAGCATTTTCTAAATTCTTCTAGTTGCTAAGAACATTTTGTTTGTTATTAATAGTTACTTTGTTTTCAATAAATTAATTTCGTTTTTGCCTTGAAAAAGTCCACATTGGATGAAACACGTCAGCTAATAATACAGTTTTACCTTTATACATATTGTCTTTTTCTACAGGTTAACTCAGAAATTTTTCACATATATATATATATATATATTTGTATATATATATATATGTGTGTGAAGAAGGAAGAAAAAGAAGGGTTATATATTAGATTCTCCTTCAGTTTTGATGCATCAGAGCCTAAAATTTCAGAACTGCCAGACTACCAACACATATGATTTAATTATCATAGTTAAACTTGATCATAGTAGTAAAAGAAGATAACATTTATTGATACATGTAAAATTATGCAATTTAACATATGTCAAGGTGAACAGAATTTTGTCAGTTCAATAGATAATAAACATTGCACCTTCTTGGGCTAATGTTTTCCCTTGACATGAACTGGAAAGATTGCATTGAATCAACTTCTAGGAATGTTGGTTCCCTGTGTCATGCTAGATAATTTTTCTTGCCAGAATCTATCTTACATGTTTATAAGTCCACCATTCTTCCATGCATTGAATATTGTTGCTACACTTGGTTTGGTGCTTCTGCCATGTATTTAGTGATTCTTGATGAAATAAAAAGAAGTATCTGCAATTTTATTGGTCCTGACCTGACATCTTGGCTACAGTCACTTTCTTACAGCTTTAACATAGATTCCCCAATCCTTTTATAGAAATACTTTCATAGTAATTGTACTGATGAGCTTTCCTTTTTGGTAACTTGACTTTATGAATTTAAGTACAGTACTAGATTGGCAGCTAGTTTTCATCATTTTACAGCTGAAATGACTAGATGCAACTATAAGTTCTATGATAACTATTTCTTCTCTCATACTTCTTGCTTGTGGAACTCTCTTCTGGCTTTTTGCTTTGATCTTGAAAAATTTAAATGTAATATCCATCGTCATCATCTTATTTTTCTTTTTTTATCTCTCTCCTTAATAATGTTTTTGTTTTCTTATATTCTCTAACACACAGTAGGCCCTTGCATCTTAGTGGCTTTATTGCCTAGCTTGGGGTGAAATGATTAAAAAAAAAGAAATGATATATAGGGCAATAAACATTATCAATAAATAAAACAAGTTCACAATATTTATCCAAACTGTGTAAAAGTTTTGTGATGTTGAAGTACTTCAGTGTCAAGAAAAGAATGATCATATTATTGACAGATTACATACATTTATATATGCTTATTAAATACACTAATTTTTCAAATTAAAAATTTCTGTAGATGCACCATTACTCACATCACAGGAGTCATAATTTTGGGCTTGTGTTCATAAGGAAAAACAGTACAAATATACATGATAACAATAAAAAAACATGGTAAATTTTATGGTAATTTCATACAAATTGAATTATGTATTTGTGTGTACTGGTGTGTGTGTTTTACATTACAATTCTGATAAAATAATGTTCCTGATATCAAAGGGAGTAAGTCACTCTGTAATATTACAAGTCCTATCATGGAGGAAACTTACACACGTGTTGTCATCCCGACAGTTCTTGGGTGAAGAGATTGAATCTTGTATCTTTTGGCGGGATGTCTGTACTTCCAGCAGGAACAGTCCCTGTTGCATGCTGGGAGTAATTTTATTTTTCTTATTTATTTAATTTATTTTAAACAAGGTTTAAATTTTATTTTATTTTTAATTTTCATTATTATTATTTTTTTTTTATTTATAATAATAACAATGTTCCTACAACTCTAACAGAAAGCATTTCTTATTTTTTCAAACTGTGTAAAATAATTGTTATGGGGTCCACCCCTTTTTCATATAAGTGGACTCTACCAGTGTTACTTGGATTGCTGCTATTAAATACCCAGAGTTAGACAGTCAGTCAGAGAGTGAGAGAGTACAGAGAGATTGAGATTGAGTTGGAGGTAGAGTAATAGTGTGAGGTAACCGCTCGTAGAAGTCACAATTACAAGCACGCCCGACTCTAAGGAAGTCTTACTTCGAGACTGTATATATCTATATGTTATTGCTACTAACCGCGTTCCTGGATTTACTAACAGTATTACCCTTTGTATTATTGTGTAAATACATTTAATTTCTTATCTTTAATTCTTGCATTTGTCATTCATTGGAGACCGAATTTCATCTCGGAATCCACAACAATAATTTAAATACTTTTGAATGAATATAGAAACAATAATGTTTGAATATTTTTTTTCTATATTTACAAAATACCAGGTTGAGTCAAATTTTTTTCAGATTTTTACTGATTTTCACTGATGACTTTTGGCAACTTGTATCTCCATGTTATATCATTAATTTGATACACATACAGGCTGCTAGATCGTTTCTTCTTTATTTTCATCTATAACATATAAACAATAATTGTTTATTCATTTTACAGCTTTGAGTGGTGAAAAAATTGCAAATAGAGCCATTTTATACTACATGTGGGAAAAAGTAATGTGTGGAAGGGTAGTGGCAAAAGAAATTAATGATGGGGAAGACCTAAGAACTGTCATCACACATGTAGCCTAAAACTGGTTCAGATATTTCAAGTAAGGTGACATGAGCCCCAAAGACAAACCAAAGTTGAGTAGACCTTCTGTTGTGGAAGATGTAGCTTTGTTTGAAATGGTTGAACAACAGACAAACACAAGCACTTGTACTTTGTCAGAAGAATTAGATCCTTCACAAAGCACCATCAGTTGACACCTCCATGAACTCTTGAGAAGTTCCTCGTAAACTGACCAACGACTAGGCTCAACAATTTGCAAACAACTGCTGGCAAATCCTCAAGATGCCCATTTTTAGCATCAAATTGTAACTGAGGATGAAAATTTTAGAATCCTGGTAAGAGAAGTCACTGATTTCATACCAGCCAGTATGCAGAACCTCTTGTCAAACAGTTTGAACAGAAGGTCATGTTGTGAGTTTGGTAGAATTTTGAGGGGGTCCAAGATGGTTATGCTGTGAATGCTGACCTTTATGCTCAACAACTGCAGTTAGTGTATTATGCTTGAAAGCCCACTACATGGCATTGGTCAATCAAAAATGCACACTCCTACAGCATTACAATGTGACCAAACACAAAATTGAGGGGCTAGAAATGCTGACTCAACCTGCCTACAGTCCTGACCTTGCAGGAAGTGGAAGATGACTCCAGGAGCGAGAGGCCTTCAGCAAGCAGCACTGAGGTCAATATTGAGGGGGTAAGGTGATTGTTTGACTGTTCAAATGATTGCAAGTCAGCTGGACATGAAAAAGGACAGTGTTTGGAAGATTATCACAGAAGATTTGGGCCTGCAGAAAGACTGGTGCCAAGGCTGCTGAATGATGATCAGAAGGAGTGCTACATGCAGGTGCATCAAAACATTATCAAGCATCTTCAAACTGAACCAGATTTACTTTGCAGAGTCATCACTGGTGATGAGACATTGATTCATGAGTATGACCTGGAAACCAGAGCTCAGTCGAAGTCTCTGACATTTCCAAGACCAAAGAAAGCAAGACAGTCAAAATCATATTGATCATGTTCTTATATGTGAGAAGCATCATCTACAGTGAGTTCTTGCCACAGAGCCAGACAATCAATCAGCAAGTCTACAAATGATGCAAGGAAAGTTATCTTGAATGGCCATTCCTCTAGATCTTTTTGCATTAATGCAGGCATCCCCCACCAGGTCTCTATCCTTGGACCTATGTTGTTTCTAATTTTCATAAATGACCTTCCTGATGTCATCAGTTTTCAGCTCCATATTTATGCTGACACAACTATCTACTTCTGTCTTAATAGTAAGTCTAATCAGTTCAATAAGGTTAAATTAGTCATCTCAAAAATAGCCTACATTCTGTAGTTAACCGAGGCAAGAAATGGCTTGTTAATTTTAATGCCTGCAAAAAAAGAAACTGCTTTCCATTGATCAGCTGGGAGAATCCTTTATGCCTTCCATCAGCATGGCTAATGCTAACCTCTGGAAGCATGAATTGTTGTGCCTTCCTGGGCTAATGTTAACATGAAGGTGAAAGATTAATAAAGTTCTGTGTGTTGTGCTAGACAATTTTTCTCACTTGATCTTACACATTTATAAGCCTACTATTCATTCATGCATTGAATATTACTGCCACATCTGTGCTTGTACTCCTGCTATACACTGTTGGAATGAAGCTTTTCCTGTGCCTTTCCTTATAAATACTTACATGGTAATTGTTCTGATGAACTTTCCTCTATGGTACCTAAACATCATGAATTTAAGCACAGTATTAGATTGACAGAAAAATCTCAAGGAGTTACAGTTGAAATGGTTAAGTTCTATGCTAAATGTCTCTTGCATTTCTCACTTATGGCAATCTCTTTCAACTTCTTGCTTTCTAATCAAGTTTGATCTTCAAAAATTTAAATCCAATGTCAACTGTTATTTACTATCTTCTTATTTTATTTTCTGTTCTTTTATTATTTTTTATAATATATAAATTTATAAGGGACATTTATAATAGTGAGCACAGCCACTTTGCCTATATTCATAATTTGGTGGGTGATCTTCCAGAACTTTTGGGATCCAATTTGCTCATTTTCATTCTTGCAATGACCACAGTCAGTCAGTTATGTGCCATGTGTAATACATGCTTAGGCAGATTTTTTCCTGCAGTAGGTTTCCATTTTTTTCTGCAATAGACCAATTGCAATCCAAGGCTATAGAACCCAGTCTGTCCTGTTATTTATCCATAGCTGGGAGGAGAAGAAAAAAATTCATAGCTTTCCCAAGGGTATTAGCACATAAGTAAATGTAATGGATTCGACTGGATTCAAACTCAGCTCTCCAATTCCTCAATCTGAGCCACTACCCATTACTCCATGGGTGGTTTGAATGCAGTATGGGTCAAACTATACTGCTCTTTTTGAAAAGATATTGAAGTTTGAGAGAGGAGATTCTGCCATGTAAGTTCTAAAAGTGTCCAGTCTGCCTTCATCTAGCAAAAATTTTTTCTATCGAATGACAAATCAGGGGATGCCTTTGGTTTGGAATCAATTTGGATACTGACTAGGAAATGTTCTGACAACCCCCCCCCAACTCCACTGGGAGGGGCCGTTATTAAAACTTTTGTAAAACATTTTTCAGGGTTAGGATGTGAGAAAGAGATCAAAGATGTTTTCCTGACATCACATCAGGAATGCTGGTGGATTCTTAAATGGTCTGAGCTAGTTCATAGGCAATGGAGAAGTCTCTGAAATATCTGCCTTCTTCATAGATTTTGTTCAAGGGGACTACCTACACTTTGTCATGAACATTGAAGTCACTGTAGATATGAAAACTATCTGAGGGAAATTCAGTGACAATATTATCAATCCACTCAGATATTCAGTTGAAAATTAGTGTCCAATCTTCTTGAGGACAATAGAGAGTGAAAATGAATGTTATTCTATGGACATATGACACATGAAGCACATATATAGGAGATCAGGGCCTTCATTTTTGTGTCTCTGCCACAGGGAATGTCGATGCTGAAAGTGGTTGTGTTTGGCTATTAAAAGTGAGTAGCCCGGGATTGTGAGCTCCTGCAGTGGGATTGAGTTACTGATACCTGTTTCAGACAGAAATAGGTTGGTTTTGGCCTCAAGAAGATCGAGTTCCATCTCTGGAATGTTGGAACATAGACTCCTCACATTGGTGTACGAAATGGTATACTTTTTTGTGGTTGGGTTTGCTGATTTTTGTTCATTTTAGTTTACTTTATATGTGGATAGTAGATTGTTTTTAGTGAAAAACTAGGTAGTGAGACAGATGTATTCACAGGAGATGCATGCATAAATAACCTGGATTTAATTTTTGGAGGTACAGCCAAAACAGTACCCTTCATCATGGCCTCAATATGTCACACCAGAAACCACGACACAGTCCAGAACCCAATCACAAAAGTGTAGTACAATAGCTCTGATATTATACACCTGTTGATAGGATAGGCTCCTTTGAAGTTATTCAAATGTCTGGATCCTTAACTATCAGGTGGATAATACCAAAACCCAGAAAATATTTAGCTCTAGAACTTTTAGTGAAGGGACAAATAATTTAAGAAAGATTATACAGGCATGATACTCTGAGTGTACATGTCTCATCTACCCAGAAATCAAAGTAACAGAACTTCTCCTTGAGTAAGAAACATCATACCAGCCAAAGACCTAAGGTACAAAGACAAGCTCACATATATGAGGACTAAAATACCCATTGGGAGAAGGTGGTGTAATGAGGTTATAGAGGACTCACCTGTTGTCTTTCAACCTATGAGGGACAAGCACTTTAGTTATTAAAGCCAAACAGCTAAAATACTCACACATATGAATTGATTAAAATTGTGAAAGCTTGTACAGAACAACCACATGTTTTGGAAGAGCTGAATGCAGAGAACTGGTGAACAGCATAGGTCCCCAAATGACCTATATATATATATATATATATATATATATATATATATATATATATATATATAAGTGGACATTGAAGTCAACATTCAGAGGTGACAGACTGTTTCATGCAAGACGCAGTCATCAGACAATCGATTGTGTCTAGCATGAAACAGTCTGTCACCTCTGAGTGTTGACTTCAATGTCTAATTTTATATTTACATAGACTCTATCCCTGATATTGAGCACTTTATCCTATAAATATAGCACTATAGCGCACCTTAAAAACATATTTCTTCATATATATATATATATATATATATATACTAAAATTGAAAAATTTTTGGCATGTTCATATATATTTGAAATTCAAAGATTTCAGAAAAAACACTCTTAAAATAGAAAGACTAAGTTCAAAGTTTTGATTAAACAAATGATATTGATCTATAAAATAATATAAAAACTTTCATTTGAAATGATTGATCAATACCAACAGCTGAAGCCTAATCTCTGAACGAATGTATCCATGATAAAAAAAAAAAAACATAAAATAAATGATGACTGGAGATTTTTAAAAAAAACCTTGAAAAATCTAATGAAAATAATGATCCTTCTACAAAAAAAAAGGAATTAATTAAATATGATAGAATAGAATTAGATAAAATTGGTAGAATGGTAGAACAATGATGTCAATTAATATAGAGAGCTGAATTATATAAAAGTGTCAGATGAAAAATAAAAGGTGTAGATGATATCTGAGGTTAAAGAAATAAAGAACTAGAATTCAGATGAAATTTTCAATTTAAAGACAGAAATGCTACAGCAAAAATGGTAAGGAGTATAAAGTAGGAATTTATGGAGTGTTAAGTAGAAAAATACAGCAAGGAGTATTAAGTAGGAATGTATGGAGTGCTTAATGGGGAAAAACAGCAAGGAGTATTAAGTAGGAAAGTAAGGAGTGTTAAATGGGGAAAAACAGCAAGGAGTATTAAGTAGGAATGTAGGAAGTGCTTATTGGGGAAAACATCAAGGAGTATTAAGTAGGAATGCATTGAGTGCTAAATGGGGAAAAACAGCAAGGAATATTAAGTAGGAATGTAGGGAGTGTTCAGTAGGGAAAACATCGAGGAGTTTTAAGTAGGTAAAACAGCAAGCAGTATTAAGAAGGAAAAAACAGCAAGGTGTAGTAAGTACAGATGTAAGGAGTTTTAAATGGGGAAAAAAGCAAGGGTTGTTAAAAAGGCAAAACAGCAAGGATTATTAAGTAGGAATATAAGGAGTGCTAAGCAGGAAAAAAGAGCAAGGAGTATTAAATAGAAATTTAAGGAGTTTAAGCAGCAAATAAAAGAAAAATGCCAAGTGTTTTAGTATAAAATTTATGAAGCAGATTTTCAAGTGAACACAAATAGAGAGTTAGATAAAAAAATGTTCACATTGTTCTTGTCGTCATTGATAAAATTTATTTCAAATACTAAACAGTTTTTAAAAAGGAAAAGAAATGGTGGGACATTAGGTTGGTCAGAGAAAACTGTTTAAAATTAAATAAAGTGTAAAAAAGAGTTCCTGAAAAAGTAGCCCATCTGAAAAATCAATATTCATGATGCAGTCAGTTCTGGAACGAAGGTTATGGAGTGGTGGGTGAACTGTGTGTCGAAGCTGGAAGGGGATCAGGGGCAAGAAGGTAAAAGAGGCTGGGAGACAAAATAAACAAATGTTTTAAAATCTAACAGAAATAGAAACCAATTTTGGACAAATTTAATTACTGAATGGAAAAAATTTCCATTTTCAAATTTGGAAGCATAAGTGTGATAGGGTTGTGCTAAAAAATGACAAAAATAGAGAAATAGAGAGACAAGAAAGAAAACAAGAGAATGAAGGATAAAATAATGAAAGAGAAAGTGGGGAAGAAAAAATTTGAAAGTGTATATCTGATAAATTTGTGCTAAAAACAGACTGACACAGAGAGAGAAATGAAGGAAGGGTAAAGAGATGAGAAAGTAAGGAAGAAAGAAAGAGAAGGAAAAATAAAATAATGAAAGAGAAAGTGGGGAAGAAAAAATTTGAAAGCATATATCTGATAAATTTGCACAAAAAACAGACTGAGAGAGAGAGAAATGGAGGAAGGGTAAAAAGATGAGAAAGTAAAGAAAGAAAGAAAAGGAAAAATAAAATAATGAAAGAGAAAGTAGGAAAGAAAAAATTTGAAATCATATATCTGATAAATTTGTGCTAAAAACAGACTGACAGAGACAGGGAGAGAAATGAAAGAAGGTTAAGAAGATGAGAAAATAAGGAAGAAAGAAAGAGAAGGAAAAATAAAATAATGAAAGAGAAAGTGGGAAGAAAAAATTTCAACAAATGCAGTATTTCTAGATAATGAATTTCATAGAGCATCACATAGTTGAGATTTGAGAACACACCTTTAGCAGATCATAAATACAAAATGTCTTCACTTTTAATGTTCTGTTCCATACATATCAAGAGCTTGAACATGGCAACTTGCAATCTGACATAGGAAATGGAATGGCACACAATTCTTCTGCCACGAGCCACAAACCGCAATGGAGATAGCTAGAATCTTGAAGGTGGCTAGGGGAACAATAAATAACATACGGCTCTGCACAGATCCCACAGTGCATGTCATCTATGAGGATTCTCAATGTTGTAAGCAATGAGTACCAAAATTCTCTTGTAGGTCAATGCCCCCATCTACATCAAATGGATACAGTGATCAAGCTCTAGACTGGTGGGCTGATTGTACATATTTCAGCAGGTCTCTGCTCCCTCTTGCAAGGCCCACCAGACCTAGAAGTGACTGGACAAGAATATCCAATATCATGTCACTTCCAATGTAGGTTCTCTTAGCTCTGAGGGTTCAAATAAAACTTGTGAAAAGTATCATCATCATTGTCATGTTGGGGTTGTTGAGTTGCTGCATAGCTGAGCACATTGACCAATACCTTCCATATATCTGAGTTGAAAGCTGGAGAGATATTCATTCATGTACAGCATGTCTTGGGTAAGTAGACCTGGTCGAGCCCATCCTTCTCCAGATCAAACCACAGCCAATGTTCTTCATCAACTTGGACTAGTCTTGTTCATTGACACATGACCATTGATTCAATTGAAGGAACCATCTGCTCTGGCCATCTATGAATCCCTCTACCTAGGGATGCTAGGTCATTATTGCAATAGCCATGTATACAGCTATACGCTAGATGGCTATGGATCCTACAAGAAGGTTCATCTACACTTTGACCATAGTCTTGTTTTTAATCATGTTGGGTGTCTCACCACCCAATCCTCAGAAAAAGCCTGGTAGGGTAAACAGTGTGTCTGTGTAGAAATAGTTTTAGCATATGCTATATCCTAGAATGTGCTGGATAATGTGGCATAAAGACATAATAATAATAATATATATATATATATATATATTTATATATATATATATATATAGTACAGGTAATAGATCCATTCGTATGTAATCCAGGTGGATCCTAGTAAAAACAAATATGAAAACTGATCCACAGAGAGCTCAATGTATTTATTATAATAGAGCATATATTTTATACAGCAAAAAATCCCAAATTGCCTCATATGGGTATAGTCTATTTCAAACTAGCACTTCTATGTGCCCAGCTATCCTCAGCCCAGACAGTCTTGGGCTGAGAATAGCTGGCACATAGCAGTGATAGTTTGAAATAGCCTATACCCACATGAGGTAATTTGGGATTTTTGTTGTATAATATATATATATATATATATATATATATATATATATATATATATATATAGAGATTGATTGAATAAATTACAAACATTATGTCTTATTTTTATCATAATTCTTTCATATAAAAATAAGCAGACATAATGTATGTAATTTATTCAATCAGACATGTCTAAAAGGGGATCTGCTGCCTAAATACACAAATATATATATATAGAGAGAGAGAATAGAAAAGTTCAGAGCAGATAACATTAGAAAGATTTTAGAGTCCCATGAAAATAAGTGGATACAACGTCTAAAAACACAATACCCAGCAGGGCTAAATCATAAATTTAACAATATATAATAGTAACAATCAACAAATCAAAACCTACCCACATTTCTCACCCACACAAGACAGACATGCTTATGGAGGAATGGAGGCCTCACACTTATACACTCACCCACATGATTATACACACATACACACACCATACTCACTCACTCCCTAATGAGCCAAATGATAACACACACCTACAGCATTACACACGCTTACACATATCATACTCACTCACTCCCTAAGAACCAAATAACACACACACAAACACTAAACAGAGACACATCCCCTCACTAGGTCCAATAAAACTGTCAAACTGACCAGAGAATTCAGGATAAAATATATCTATCCAGTTCTTATCTCAAATAACAACTTAAAAGAGACTGTTTGACCAACACAAGGAATGTTAAAAGATTCATGTTAAAAAGATAAAAAAATAAAAAAATAAATGAAAACTACAGACAAAAGTTCATTTTCTCCAACAAAAGACATTCATTTCTGTAGTCCACTGCCAACAGCAAGCAGAAATACTTCTCCTCCCCATGATGGCTAGTCGAGGAATCTAAATGGAATAATAATAATAAAAAAACGAAAGAATATTAATCTACAACCCAGTGTGTCTAATGATTTTAATTTTTTATTTTCTTATTGTTCAAAATATATATATATATATATATATATATATATATATATATTACAGTTCAAATGTTTGAAGCCATCCCCAGAATTAGCATGGGATGAACTTAACAGAAGAGTAAAAACAAAATAACTCTTAGAGTCATTGAAAAAGAATGGAATCAATTATCAAACTTATACTTAGAGAAACTTTTGTAATGAATGCCAAAAATTGTGCTAGAGTAATCAAGGCTAAAAGAGGATAAATGTACAAAACAACTACTTTTTGGCTGTTGGTTTAAGAAATGAGCTACTTGACCTTCATATGTGTAAAACAACGAGAGAGTCCAGTGTATATATATATATATATGAAGAAATTTTGAAAAAACAAACAAAAATCCTTAAATGTAGTTAAATGAAAAAAATTGTCGACGTCTGACGTTTCGGTTTATTAAACCTTTTTTAAATACAATATTCATCAAAATACAATTCAGTTCAATAAGACTTGTGTTTTATGTCCATCGATTTGACATATTGAAACACAATTGTCTTATTCATGACAGATTGTCTTGAAAATTTTTAAAAATATATATATAGAAACGTCAGACGTTCATAAATTTCTTTCATTTAACTACATTTAAGGATTTTTGTTTGTTTTTTCAAAATTTCTTCATTCTGTCGGATTTATATCCATTTACACTTGCTTATATATATATATATATATATGCCGTAATGGAATATTCCACACTCTCTATCACCTATATGGACTGACTATATCAGTAGCTATATATAGTGAGCACAGGATATACCTGGGGGCTTGCTTTGGGAATTACTAGCCTGCCACCCGATTCCCTGTCTTTTAGTAGTGGATTCTCTTTTACAAGAAACCTCTCTTCTTTCATCTATCTGCATGTTGTTGTTTTTTCACTTGAGTACCACTTTTCTCTGTTTGTAACCTCTTTAAGAATACAACAATATATATGTAAATTAAAAAATACCCCATATGTATGGCTATTTCACCCCGCAAATGAAATAGCTATACGTACTTTTGAATTTCTTTTATATGTAATTTATTTATTTATACATGCTCTGTCATAATAAGTACATTGAGCTCTCTCTGTGGATCAGTTTTAATATTTTACATTATTAGGATACACTTGGATTATTTCCCTACAGATTTTTATGTGTATATATATATATATATATATATATACAAATTTTTACTTGTATGCATATATATATATTATATATATAGCCACCTGTGCTAATGCAAAGCTCTTCAGTAAAATGAATTTGGAGCACTCTGACTGATTGGCATTTGTTTACATTCATAAAAAATGCACTAGAATTAGCTGTTTCTCTCTCCTGAGTGAAGATAGCTCAGTGGTAGAAACACTGACTGATACCCAATTGGTTAGGTTTCGGTCCTGGCTTGAGGCATTCAGATGTCTAGTCACACTGAGGAGCTGTCATACAGCGAAACAGTACTGTCTGCCCGAATGACATATATATATATATATATATATATATATATATATATATATATATATATATATATACAAAGATTTTGTGTGATGCATCTTGTCATTTTGGACTTCATCGGAGTTTATGCTTACATTGATGCAACTACACCTGTGCATGAATGAGAGATGCTGGGAGTTTTAAATTTATTGATGATTTGTTTTTATGTCTTTTGGGATATAAAGTGTAGCTGATTTCATTTAGATGCTTTTTCTTTTTGTTTATGTTTCCATCCCTTTTTTTATTAAATATCCCACATTCTGATAGTAGAAGATCTGCCAAGAATGTAATTGTAATAACCTGGACACAAATTTACGGTGGATCATCTTGCAATTGAAGCACTTTGTCACTTTTGTCTTAGTGAATTGTTTTCTCTTTTAATTAGAGTAGCATTATTTATATCAAAATTGTGGTCAGTCTTGTTATAATGAACAACTAATGCATTTAATATGTTGTTTTGTAAAAGACCATTTTACATTTATGTTATATTTTATTTAAATTCCTTAAGGTTTCTCCAATGTATTCTTTGTGGCAATTATTACAGCTAATTGAGTAAATTTCTCTTACAAGTTTTAGTGTATTGTTTTGTATTAGTTAAGTCTTTTATTGTTTTTGACATAGTTGTGATAAATTTTGAGTTTAGATAAATTCTTTTCAATTGTGGTTGTTATAAAATTAGTGGGTAGAATAATATATTTTTGAGATTTGTTAGGTTTGTCAGGAGGGGCCACTTTTCTATTTTGGAATATTTTATGAACTTTTTGTTTTGTACTAAATATGAAATAGTTAGGGTATTATATATTTCTCCTCTCCGTGTAAATATTGATGCCTGCAAATTCTGAGTACTTCTAAATAGAATAAAATTATTATTCTAGACTTTATTTTGCTATAATGAGAATAGAAATTTATGAGATCATTTTTATTAGTTTATTATGAGATCTTTTTTATTACACTAAGTTTTAAGCCATTGTTAACACGGTATAGCATGATATCTAGGAAAGATAAAATATTGTTATTTTTCCATTTCATATGTAAATCCTATTGTATGTTTGACTTTGTTTAGTTTATCTCCAAGATCAGATAAATTAGTATCGCAAGGATATATTAATAGAGCGTCATCAATATATCAGAAGTATGTTGATTGTTTAGATAAAATATTTTTGGAAAAGATATAAAAATTAATATATTTTTATCCCATATATATATATATATATATATATATATATATATATATATGTGTGTGTGTTTGTGTGTGTACATACATAAATGGATGTGTGAATGTATAATACAGTTACGTTTATCATTGTATGTGCGAATGAAGTTGTAGAAGAACTGCATAAATATTTTTGCAAAATCTGATAAGGCCTTCGACTTATGAATTGTTAATTTCTTCTGATGTATTATTTCATTTTCAAGCTGGCTTACAGCCATATCACAATGAAATGCCAGTCCTTGTCCAATCATCAGAATTAAGCAATGTCAAGCCTGGTCACTACCTAGATGGGTGATTGCTTGGTAATGCTACATGCTGTAAGCTTGGATGTATGGGTGGTGTAGCTTATAATGGCTCAGAATGAGAAATTGGAAAGTCAAATCCAAATTCCAGTCTGTTTTGTTATATTCACTTATGCACAAATACTCTTGAGAAAGGTATGAACCCACTTCTTCTACTCCAGCTATGGGTTAAACAGTAGGGCATGTATCTGAAAATCATTATTCTCTCCAAAAAGCTGTTAATACAATATTCACTTGCATAAAAAGTATTATTCTTACAATACTAAAATATGTATTGGCTTTAAATAACCTACAAAAGGTTAATAAGACATAAAAATATGATTCAATCAATAAACATTTTCAAACCACATAATAAATTTCCTAACAAAATCTTTCTTTGCAGCTTAATGATAAAAAACTCATCCAAATTTAAAACAAAAAGCAAATAAAAATTTTATTTTTGTCTTTTGCAAAATCCAGATTCTTTGACTTTTATAATTTAAAAGAAAAAGAAAATTATTTTTCATTTTAAAAAGTGGGTGGGGATGAAGGGGTGTTTATGTTTAGCAAATTTAAAAAAAAAGAAAATTTTCACCTTAATTGCATTTGCATACACTCTACATTTGATTACCCACCTGATTTACAAAAATGCCAGGTGTAGGTTTCCTTCCTAAACACCCACCCACCTACTCACATCAAACAAATCACATAGGCAATTCATCTAATCACCAATTCTCCAAAATATAAAAAAAAACACATTACTGGTCCTGACATTAGTAAATAATGCATATTTCAAGAATTCTCTAGAACTCATTATCAAAAGTGTTTTTGCATACACGGAATGAATTTTGCAGGTGACACAAAACTTTTATCTTCATATTTCAGTCTCTCAAATTGTTTACCTGACCTTTTCATCAAGTGCAGCTTAACCAGGTATCATTAAATCAAGCATCTGGCCATCACATAAGAAGAGAGAAGTGTACATAGATCATCAGCAACAATAACATCATCAGTCCCATGAATAGGTGTAGTCATGAAGTCAGCTGAGCAGCACCTTCCATATGTCTCAGTTGCATGTCAATGTCTGTCTTTCTTAAGGATGTTCAAGTTCATTCAGTGATTCTGTCCACCCAAATTTTTTCCCTCTGTTTATCTCTTCTTCTTTGGCCTAAAGTGATAACTTGTAGGATGGCAATGGAAAGATTGTTGTCTCTTGTTTAGGTGACTATACCATGGGTGTGGTCGTAAAATTGCTGCACAGCTGAGCATATGACCATCACCCTCCATATGTCTCAGTTGCATGCCAATATCTGAGCCTTTGTAAAGGATTTTCATGTTCACACAGTGATGTTGTCAGCCTATTTTTTTCTTCTGTCTCTCCATAAGCTGATGCCTTGTAGAACAGCAGTGGGAAGATTGTTGACTCTTATGACATGTCCATACCATTTCAAATAACATGTTCATACCATTTCTTTTGTTTAAGGTGGTATCTTGTAAGATGGTAGTGGAAAGATTGTTGGCTTTTATGACATATCCATACCATTTCAAATGACATGTTCATACCATTTCTTTTGTTTAAGGTGGTATCTTGTAAGATGGTAGTGGAAAGACATATCAATACCATTTCAAATGACATGTTCATACCATTTCTTTTGTTTAAGGTGGTATCTTGTAAGATAGTCGTGGAAAGATTGTTGGCTTTTATGACATATCCATACCATTTCAAATGACATGTTCATACCATTTCTTTTTGTTTAATGGTACATAGTTCATTGGCTCTTATGACATTTTCTTTTTGTTTAAGGTGGTACCTTATAAGATGGTAGTGGAAAGATTGTTGGCTTTTATGACATATCCATACCATTTCAAATGACATGTTCATACCATTTCTTTTGTTTAAGGTGGTAGCTTGTAAGATAGTAGTGGAAAGATTTTTGGCTCTTATGACATGACCATACCATTTCTTTTGTTTAAGGTGGTACCTTATAATATGGTAGTGGAAAGATTGTTGACTCTTATGACATGTGCATACCATTTCTTTTGTTTAAGGTGGTATCTTGTAAGATAGTAGTGGAAAGATTGTTGGCTTATTTGACATGTCCATATTATTTCAACATTGTCTTTGTGATGGTGGTTAAGAGGCCTGTTTCTTTTCTGATGGTGTCTCATGTTGCACTCCATTATTGTACAAAGACATAATTCTTAATAGAACTTTTTCTATCCAGATATTTTCCAATTCAATTACTTTTTATATTTTTGTACATTTTATAGTAAGAATGAAATACTTTTTTCTTTTTCCACGATTCAAATAAAAATTCATGAGCTATTTTAAAAGTTATTTGGACTACTGAAGCCATTCCTTTTTTTATCACAATATTTCAGCCAATTTATTTTATGGCCTTCTTCAAGTGTACAATGTATCAGAAAAAATATAGTAAAAGTGGCTTTTAACTGAAAGCAGGAATTTAAAAAAAAAATTAAACCAGAGCAATTCAGTTCCATCCACACACATAAGACATGTGATTCAATTTCCAGTCATCAACAAAACAAAAATAATCATTATTTTTACATCTTTTTATATCACTAAGCACCCCAAATCACGAATAGCAAGAAAAAGATTCTTATTAAATTTTACAAAAGGTAAAAGGGAATGTCCAGTTTGCTTCATAAATTCATTGTAAACTGATCCCTCCCTATGGAAGCCAAAACAAAATATGCTGATACGATTTGATTTCTTAAAATGCAAAAAAAATTTCTTTCAATTTTGAAATTCATAATCTGTGATTCTTTTTTCATATATTACTATGGATTAAGCACTTCAGTTTACAAGTTTGGAAAAGAATATTTTTTTTATATTTTCAAAAATCCTATCATATAAGCATATTTGTTTTAACTCTCCAGAATCTATAAGTCTATCATTTATCCATGCTTAGAATATTGCTGCCACATATGGTCCAGTGTCCCTGCTATTTACCTTTAGCTCCTTGATAAAATCCAAAGAAGAATCAGCAATATTATTGGTTCTGATCTGGTATCTTGGCTTAAGTCACTTTCCTACCACCATAAAGTTGACTCCTTGTGCCTTCTAATGAACCATTACCATGAAGTTACTTATAAATTTCATGGTAATTATTTGGATGAGCTCTTCACTATGGTATCTAGGCTTTTTAAATTTAAGCGCAACACTAGACTGGTATTGAACTCTCATCAATTTCCAGTTGAACTAGCTAGATGTAACTGTAAACTCTATACTAACAGTTTCTTTTCTAGCACTTATTGCTTGTGGAACCCCCTTCTGGCCCCATGCTTTCCAACCAACTTTAATCTGCAAGAATTTAAATGAAATGTCAATCACTATCTACTGTCCTCTTGATTACTCTTCCTGCTCATTATTAATGTTTCTAATTCTTCCACATCTAGTAACCCCTTGTGTCTTAGTGGCTTTACGACCTTGCATGGGGTGATAATGATTAAAAGAAAAAAATCTTCCATAGGGAGCTCAATTTAAATAAATTTACATAATAAACTAGATTCTGCAATTAACTTTTATAAAACTAAATAAATTTTTTTTAGATATTTATAATATGGAATGCTTAATTTATAGTGACAGGAAAAAATAATTTGAAAAAAATTATTATTTCTGGTCAAAGTGTCTATTGTACAACTCATCCTTTATTTTATATATATGGATTACTGGATGCCCATTGGCGAAATCTATACAGTCTACCTGATATATTTATCAGGTAGAAAACTATGATTTCCCACTTCAATGATGATCTTGTCTTCTCATATACAGAATTAATTGCTAGGTCTTCTGCTGCTAGGAAAGTTGATTATGATGTCTTTCTAGATAATCTTTCTTGCTAGAATCTACTTCACAACTTTGAAAGTCTACCATTCATCCATGCATTGAACATTGTTGCCACATCTGATCTGGTGCTTCTGTTATGTATCTGGAAATTTTTGACAAAATTCAAAGAAGAATCTGTGATGTTACTGGTCCTGACCTTGCATCTCAGTTCCACTCACTTTCCCAGTATGTGTGTGTGTGGGGGATATATATATATATATATATAGATAGATAGATAGATAGATTACAAGCAATTAAGCAAGCATATACATAAACACGGTCAAAAGAGGTCAGCACAATACAAAGCAAACAATCACCAAAAAACCCTCCACCACTAAAGAAACAGCAAAAAACCTAAAGATAAAAACAGATAATACAAGACCTATTAAGTGAAAAAATCACACACTCAGACAAAGATATCAAATTATACCAAACTATACACAAATACAAAAAGATTGAAAAGTAACAGCAGAGAAGAGTGAAGCCATTACAACAATGTGCTCACTAAACCCTGGAAGTAAGCATGACTGAAGTAACACCACTCAGTTAAGTGACAAGTTTCTCCATATTAATTCTATTAAAACTCTATCCTTACCTTTTGATATCGAGCACTTTAAGACAAAAACCTACCTGCCTAATATGCTTTCCCACCAGTAAATAATGGAAAAAAACAGCAATTTTGGCACCTAACACTCTTACAATTTAATACTATACATATATATATATATGTGTGTGTGTGTGTGTGTGTGTACAACACCAAAACAAAACCATCTTTAAAATGGCTAACAAAGTGGTCAAAGTGCTTGGGACAATGAACAGTTTTTTTTGTACTCCCTCACTCCCACCAAATGGAAGAATTCTGGAAATACTAAATAAAAATAAATAAAATTTTCCTTTCTGTCATATTTAACAATATATATATATATCTGTTTGAATTAGTTGGGCTCTTATGTCCATCGTCTTTTGTGTTAAATTGTTATAAGTTATAATGTTAATTATGTTTAAATGAAAATGTCCATGAAGATGGTCTTAAATAGACCGAAACGTCCGACGTTGACTTTATTTTAACATTAATAATGCATATTCAGAATTTTGTTTTTTCTGTATTTTTCTTTCATACTGTCGGATTTATATCCATATATTTGCTTACATATATATATATATATATATATATATATATATATATATATATATATATATATATGTGTGTGTGTATATATATATTAAAAATATTTTGTTAAATGTGACAGAATATATATATGTCTAGATTCTCAGTATAATACTGAATGTTTATGTAAATTTACAGTTAGATCTTCATCTACTGCTCCCTCTTTATTCTTCTTTCTCTTTCCTTTTCTATCTTCTTCATCTTCTTTTATTCTTAAATTTTAAGCTTCTATTTCATTTTCTCACACCTCCAGTTGACAAGGCCTACAAGTAAAATCTTGTGGGTTGAAATAGCTGTTCTGAATGAGGTGATTTTGGATTTCCATTTTATATATATATATATATATATATATGGTCTCTTCCAGCATACATTTTTTCTTACTTTAGTTTCGGACACAAATTCTTATTGTTTTATATGCTGTGTCCCATCAGGTCATGTACAATCATGGCTCTTCACAACATCCTATACTTTGTAGATCTTAGCAATGTTTGTTTTTTACTATCTCTGTTCTGCCAACCATTTACACAAGCTCATTAGATAGGTTAGTCATTCATTTCCTTTGTTCCTCTTGTATTCAGTTTGTCATATAGGTGTTAAATTCTTCAAGCCCATTTTCCCCTTTGTGTCCCTAAAAGTTCTACTGTCTCTTGCTGATTCTAAGTGTTTTTTTTTGTTTCCATTTTCCTTCAAACTACCTTGTTACATACATGCTCTGTTTATGGTATTTCTCTGCTTCTTAATGTTTTGCTTAGCTTCTAGAAGACATCTTTTACTATTTCAATGTACCTTACTGTTTTTAGAACAATATTCAAAGTGAACTTTGATAGAATTACTTCATTGCACTCTAGGAGTGCCTTAAAGCATAAATTAAAAGTATTTCCAAATTTTTAGTGTAAATTAAATTTCTTACATTTTTTTTAATATTATTTATCTTAAATGAAATAAATTCCTTTTATTTCGTTACTTTTTTAAGTAAGGTTTTTGATACAGCTGATCAAATTCACAAAACTATTATCATTTGAATCTTTTCAGAAATATTACAGTCAGTAAATACAGGTGTGTAGCCGAATGGTTAGAGCATGAGAGTTTGAACAATGAGACTCCGGTTCAAATCTCACTATGATCAAGGAGGTGATCACAGTGTATAGTACTGTTGGGAAGTACCTAAAAACCACCCCATGGATTGACCCAAGTTTTGTGAGTTAAATTGCGCAGACAAAACCCATCGAAAACCATCCCTGTTTGTTCTAACACAAAATCACAAGTTCTTAACTAATGGGCAGATAGAAACCCCTTTAGCCATGATTGGCAATTTATCTCAAAATAATGTCACAATATAAAACTCTGTCCCCCAGTAGACTTGCCATTCATGAGGATGTATCAAACTAAAGAATTAAAATGATGGAAAGTTAAAAAAAAGTGAGATTGCAATGTGCTACAGACAGGGATAGTACTATATATATATATATATATATATGTATGTATGTATGTATGTGTGTGTGTGTGTGTAAAAATTTAGATTTAACTAAAACTATATCTGTAAAAAGACAATATGAAGAAAGACCAATGGAAAACTTATCTTAGCCAACATGTTTCATCCCCTGATGGACTTTATCAAGGCAAATGTAAGGATTTTATTTTGTAACATATTTATAGATAGATGTAAAAATGTTGCTAGTTTTACAGAATTTTTAAATTTAAGAACACTCATAAATATACATAAGACTAACTGAAAGTCAAGGTAAACTATTGAGGTTGCTAATTGATGTAATTTAATTTTAAATAATAGGTTTAGAATTTAACTGGTTTTAATAATTTTTATAATCATGTTTGTTGCCTTGAGAAAAGAATATTTGTTTGAGGAAAAGAGATATGTGAAAAAATCTGGGGTGCAGATTTATATTTTGGTAAGATTCAATAGCAGCACTCTCAAGAGTTACTTTCTCTTTTCTTATTTGCTTTCCTTTTTTTTATTTCATGATGTGAAAATGGATAGTAAACTTACTTTTATACACTGATGTGTGAACAAATATTAAAACAATGAATGAAGAACAACAACAAGCAAATTACTTTGTCTCAATTTTCAGATAAGACTCTTTATAAACAAGTTAACTTAAAATGATGTCTCTGAAACACATTAACTACTGAAGTCTGATGTTAGAGAATCATTATGGAACTGAATTAAATTTTCAGTCAAATAATATTCTTATAAAGGTCCCTACTTGATAAACGAACTTGTTCTTTATTCACTATTTATCAGGAAGGTTAAAACTAATTAATTTCTAAATTCCAGTTTCATTATTAACAGACAACACACAGAATAAAAAAATGAAAAAATTAAACATCTACTAATTGAATGAATTTTAATTACGATATGATGTAAACAACATCCCTCTACAAATATGAGTTGCAGGTATATTTTTTAGAAATGAAAACTTATCTGAATTTGAAATCTTAGAAATGACATGTGAAAATTAAGGTTTCTATATTAAACTGGGTGTAACTAATTTGTTATTGATTAGACATGTAATAACATAATAAATGCCCACAGAATGAAAGACAAATAAAAAGACCTTATTTCCTATAAAGAATTTCTAATAATGCTGCCCTTGAGGATTTTGAAGACACTGGTAACAAAACCATACTTGTTTTGATACTAAGAACAGAAATGTAGTATTGTGCCAAAGTAGGTGGTAAATCTATACAAACAAAAGTACCTAAATGTTATAGGTTTCACTGAAAAATATTTTTAATAACATCTTTCTTACATTACTTCTTGGTGTTTTATGCATTCCTTGACTTGCAAACTGTTAACAATGCATGGTGTTATGTTAAGTCTCATGTTGTTTAACAATACAGACAAGTTAGTGTTGAACAGTGGGAGCAGCGTCACATCACCCTGCTATTAAGAATTCTTAACTATGTACATCTGTGGAACAATTTTCATCTACCCAATTTTACTCAAAAGACTTGACACAGTTTTTAGACATTTCTTCATAGTCCTGCATACTGTGATGCTCATCACCAGGATAATATCAAGTGGTTGGAGCATTAATACACTCTGACCATGAGCCCATTTAAAAAGAAAATTTCTAATATAAAAAGAAATAATAAAAAAAATCATACTCCAGAAATAGTTTAATATTGTGAAGGCATCATATATCAGAAATAGTTTGACATTGAAAAGGCATCATATTTTAGAAATAGTTTAATACTGAGAAGATATCATATTTCAGAAATAGTTTAATATTGAGAAGACATATATTTTGGAAATAATTTGACACTAGGAATACATTATATTTCAGAAATAAGGCAATGGAGAACTTTCAGAGGGAAATTAACAGGAGATAACTGATAACTGACATCCATTAAACATGACACATGGAACTAGAACAGTCTACCCCAGTGAGCGAAATAAGAAGAAGGCCGGAGCATACAACAGCTGAAACGTTGTAGTAAATATGGCAACAAAGATGAGGACAATAGTCTGAATAATGTAAATAATTTCAAAAATAGCTTAACACTGAGAAGTCATTATATTTTGGTAATTAACATTGAGAAGACATCATATTTTGTAAATTGTTCACCACTGGGAAGACATATTTCTTAAATATTTTAACAGTAGGAAGACATCATATTTTAGAGATTGTTTAACTAAGAAAACATAATATTTCTCTATTTTCTAATGAGAATCTAACATGGATTAATTTTGGAAACCTTCAAATGAACCCTGTAAAACTTCACAAGATGAATAAGAGAAAATCAGACTGACAGATATAGTCATTCTTAACTTTTTTTTTTATATCTTTTTAATCATTTCAACCCAAGCAAGGTAATAAAACTCCTAAGACTCAAGGGTTTACTGAGCATGAAAGAATCTGAGGAAAAAAAACTTATTAAGAGAATAATAAAAGAACAAGAATTAAAAATACTCATGATGACAACTGACCTTGCCTTTAAATCATTGAAGATAAAATTTGCAGCAAGAAGCCTGAAGAGAGTTCCACACACAAGAAGTGCAAGAGAAGAAACTATCAGCATAGAACTTACATCTAACAATTTCAACAGTAAAATGATGAAACCTAGCTACCAATCTAAGACTGTACTTAAATTCATAAAGTTGAAGTACCAAAGAGGAAAGGTCCTCAGAACAATTAACATGAAAATATTTATAGAAAAGGGACAGGAAAACTATGTTAAATTGTTGGGAAAGTGACTGAAGCTAAATGAACAGTCAATATTTTATATTTTTTCACTGCTGAAAATGATATGGTAATTTTACAGATAATTAGCATTTGAATGCTTCAGAAAAAATGTAAGCAAATTTGGAAAATTGTTAAATTTTTTTGAAATTGTCTAATATATTTTCCATTCTGTCAACCCTTGTTGGTTTATTTAATGAAATATCTTGTATCTGGCACCCAGTGAGGATCAAACTCACTACTGAGTAGTAATGGTCAACCAGACTAGTCTTACTAACAATTACCAAATTCTGATTGTTTGTTGATAGGTTTTATGACATTTCAACTCTTGTTTTGTATGGGGCACCTAGTGAGGATCAAAGTAACTACTCAGTAATAATGGTTACCCAGACAAGCCTTACAAACCATTATTGCATGCCAATTGTTGGTTGTTTGATTTTGTAACATGTCAACATTTGATGGGTTACTTAACATAATACTTTGTATGTGGCACTTGGTGAGGATCAAACTCACTCCACAGTAGCAATGATCAACTAAACTATCCCCGCCACTTATTATCCCATGCTAACATTCCAAATCCAAATTTACTCATATAATGCTATGAGAAGGGAATATCGAAAAGTTCTCATCTTGACTCACTTACCCAAATTTGATGAAATGACCAAACAGGAGATTAACATCTTCTTGGTCAAGTCAATAACATTTCAGCACTCACTCACATATTATAAAATTAATCATAATAATTTTGTATAAAAACTAACATAATCAGTTATTTAAAAGACTAGAATGTTTTGCCATGATAGTAAAGAAAACCTTTGAATCTGTGGAAAGCCTTCTCGATTATGGTGTTGTTGCAGACAGTGCTGGGTGACTTGCCATGCAAATAGATAATGAAAGACTCCACTACAAGCACTAAGTACTAACATCATATAATGTCCTCTATTTAGTTGAATGACTCATCAGTCTTATATGTTTATGTGTGTGTGTGTGTGTGTGCAAGGAACTGGCAAATATATTTGTCAGGCTTAAGCAGATTATCCATTGTTGACCAAGAGACAATTGACCGGCCTGAATGCTGATCTGCTCATTGCAACTTAACCAATCACCATGATGGAAGCCATCTGGTCACTTTGGGATGTGATGCTTCCAAGACAATGGATCTGATTTAGCTGGGTGATTCTAAGAGATACCATCAGCATCACTATCATAATGAAGAGAAAGCTAAGCACCATAATAATAGTAGCAGTAATAAGTTTGAGTTGTACAATTGTCATTACAACAAGAAATAATCATTATTTTTCAATAATTTTCTTATTACTATAGATTAAGCATGCTAGATCACAAATATTAGAAGAAAAAAATTGTTTTATTAATTTTTTAAGTTAATAAATGGGTCCAGTTTGCAATACAAATTCATTGTAAACTGATCCCTCTATACAAGTTAAAACAATTTTTCGGTTTTTATTTAATGCCGACAAGTTTTTTTATTGATTGGTTTGGTTTGTTTTTTGTTTTACAGCATATCAACCTCAATGGGTTAATTAATGCCAACAAAATTTTTATTGCTGGTAATATTTTTATCTATCCATCTATCTTGGTCTCTTCATGTCTATCTGTCTCTCTTGGTCTCTTCATATCTATCTATCTATCTATCTATCTATCTATCTATCTATCTATCTATCTATCTATCTCAGTATATATTGGTTTGGTTTGTTTTGTTTTACAGCATATCAACCTCAATGGGTTATTTAATGCCGACAAAATTTTTATTGTTGGTAATATTTTTTTTTCCAAAAATGTATTGCTGGTAATATTTTTTCCTTCAAAAATGTATTGCTGGCAATAATTTTTCCTTCAAAAATGTATTGCTGGCAATAATTTTTTTTTCAAAAATGTATTGCTGGTAATATTTTTTTTCAAAATTGTATTGCTGGTAATAATTTTTTCATCAAAAATTTATTGCTGGTAATAATTTTTTACAAAGTATTTCTGGTATTATAACTTAGTTTTATACTTTCATAGTTTGGGGGTTAACTATTTGCCCATAGCTGGGACCCTAGCAGGTGCTACCACCCCAGACCAGGCGAACCTGGGAACACATGCAATTAAGAGGTGGTTCCATGCTACTCAAAACCTCTTGATCAGATGCCTTGCTGTTGGACGTAGTTTTATCGTCCTTCACAGGATGCAGATGTAGTTTATAGTCATACCCAGGACGGTTTAATCATTTCATCCCAAGCAAGGCATTAAAACCTCTAAGATGCAAGGGGTCATTGAGTGTGAGAGTATATGAGAAAAATAAAAGAACAAGAATTAAAATGGAGGATAATGATTGACATTGCATTTAAATTTTTGAAGATCAAAGTTGAGTCGAAAACAAGAGGCCAGAAGAGAGTTCTACAAGCGAGTAATGCAGGAGAAGAAACCATTAAAATAGAAATTAGATCTTGCAATTTCAACTGTAAAATGATAAAACCTAGCTATCAATCTAGTAGTCAGGATATCAATGAAGAAATCTCATCAGAACAATAAAAATATTTGCTCATATAATATGATTTCTTAAATGTAAAAGAAAAAAAATTTTTAACTTTGAAATTCATAATCTGGAGTTTTTAATTGATAGCAATGTATGAAAAATAGAACTCTAGATTCCAAAATTCAAAAGAATTTTTTTATGTTTTACATTTTAAGAAATCATGTCATATAAGTATATTTTATTGAAGAGCGGGAAGAGCTGGATTCATGCCTTTCCCAAGTGTGTCAATACAAAAGGGAACAAAACAGACAAACTGGAGGGATTAGTCCATTACTTATTAACAATAGAAAACTGACCCCCCCCCACTTTATGTCCAGTTGAATTTTTTGTTTTGAAGATATAGGCAATCATGAGTCTCCTTTTATGTATGAATTAGAATGAATTTTGGGGCAAGATAGTTGATTGATTTCCCATTGCCTTCTTGTAAGTGTTCTGAAAGCAAAAGAAATGTTTGTCGCAGATTAATTCCACTACGCAGAGAACAAATCACAGTAAGTTCAGACTTGAACATCGGGGATTTGCAGGTACTATCTCACAAATCCCAGTGCACATAACCAGTCAGAAAAATAACTCACTCTCCGATGAACACGGTAGCCAGAATACATCAATTTTTTTTTCCTCTCGATTTGAGAACACCAACTGCTTTTATCGGCCAAGCATTTTTTTCATTCATCGACAACTGGGAGAGGACGCCAAACTTTTGCATAATAAAATACTTTTATAGAGACTCCTGCGATGGACTTGTTTTTAATCCAAAATATTTCGTCTTCAGCATGTCATGCGGAATATGTGCCCTTTTTTTGGTAAGTAATTTTCTTTTCTGCCGTAGGATACACATGACACGCTGTTGCTTGGTTTGACAAAGTAAGTCACCGTTTTTTTTTGCTATACTTCTCCACCATTTGGAAATCATAGTTTTTCTTCTCTTAGTCTGGTTGCCATCCAAGGCTAGAAAGCCCAATCTACCCTCCAGTTTAACCCATTGCTGGAGTGAAAGAAGAGTTGAATTCATATCTTTCCCAAGGGTATCATTGGAAAAATGAACAAAAATGATCCTGGAGGGGTCATTCTGTCACTTATTCACAATAGAAAACCGGACCCCCACTTTAAGTCCAGTTGAATCTTTTATTTATTTTTTCAAAAATATAGACCATCAGATTCCTTTTATCATCCGTGATTTGCTATGCATTTTTGGGAAAGATAGTAGAGTGGTTTCCAGTTGCATTCTCTATGGTTTGATTTCAGAGTTTTCCTTCTTTTAAATTGGTTGCCATCCAATACTAGAGAATGCAGTCTACTCTGCTATTTAAACCATAGATGTCAGTTCATAAAAACCAATACATTATCTGAAACTTTTTGTGTTTGTCTATAAAACATATCTCGAAAGCTGTAATCACAATTTTATTGCTAATAACTGTTCTATATATTTTATTACATCTAAGTATTTTATAATATAGGTAAGCAGTAAAATAAAGATAAGAATCATATTTTGTTTGAATTATTTTTCATGTTCAGAATATGCTTCTGTCCTTTGACACTGATGCAAAAAAAACACTGAGATCCTCAACAATCAGAATGAGACAAAACTCTCAGTCACTTATGTGCCATGCATGATACATGCTTAGGTGGTCTTGTATCTTTTGATACATGACTGATGAGGCAGATTTTTCCCATAGCAGGCTGCCATTTCTTTCTCTGGTAGACCAGCTACCATCCAAAGCTAGAGAGCCCAGTCTGTCCTGCTATTTATCCATAGCTGGGGTGAGAAGAAGAGGATTAATACCTTTCTCAAGGGGATTAGCACATAAAAGAATGTAATGGATTTGACTGGAATTCGAACTCGGCTCACCGATTCCTCGATTTCACTGTACCTCCTTATTTTTCAGTAAATTAGGATTCATGGCTTTCCACAACTTTCTGACCTTTGTAGTTCTTAGTAAGGTATGTATGTCTTTCTGCTATCCTTCTGAATCCCTGTTCTGCCTCTCAAGCTCATGAGGTATGTTATTCTCTGCTAAATTCTGTTCCTCTTGCTATTCAGTATGTCCTATGAATGTCAAATTCTCCAACTCCTCTTTACTCTAATTAAGAGAATGGAGGTTTTGAGGAACATGGAACTACCTCTTATGGTTGTTCCCAGGTCCACCCTGACCAGGAGTGGTAGCACCTGTTGGGGTCCCAGCTATGGTTTGGTTTGTTTTGTTTTATGGCATATTGACCTCAATGGGTCATTTAATGCTGACAACTTTTTTTTTTCTGGTAATATTTTTGTTTTGTCAAAAATCCATTTCTGTAAAAAAATTTTTCTCAAAAATGTATAGCTGGTAATATTTTTTCAAAAACGTATAGCAAGTAATATTATTTTTTCAAAAACGTATAGCTGGTAATATTTTTTCAAAAACGTATAGCAGGTAATATTATTTTTTCAAAAACGTATAGCTGGTAATATTATTTTTTCAAAAACATATAGCTGGTAATATTTTTTCAAAAACATATAGCTGGTAATATTATTTTTCAAAAACATATAGCTGGTAATATTTTTTCAAAAACGTATAGCTTGGTAATATTATTTTCAAAAACGTATAGCTGGTAATATTATTTTTCAAAACATAGCTGGTAATTTATTTTCAAAAACATATAGCTGGTAATATTTTTCAAAAATGTATAGCTGGTAATATTATTTTTTTTTCAAAACGTATAGCAAATATTATTTTTCAAAACGTATAGCTGGTAATATTTTTTCAAAAACATATAGCTGGTAATATTATTTTTCAAAAACGTATAGCTGGTAATATTTTTTTTTTTTTTCAAAAACATACAACTGACATTATTTTTTCAAAAACATATTATCAGAGGTCCCAGCTATGAGCAAATAGTAAACTCACAAACAAAAACAAAAGACTATGAAAGTATAAAATTAGATTTTTATAGTAAAAATACCAGCAACACACTTTTATATAAAAAAATTACCAACAATACCTAATTATAGTAAAATTACCAACAATACCTATTTATTGCAGACTTACCAACAATACATTTTCTGCAGTTGAAGCCATAAGATTGTGTTCAAAATATTTATATTTTGGTATTAAATAACCTATAGAGGTTGATATGGTGCTAAACAAAATCAACTAACCATTATGTGCCCTAGAAATTTCAACTACCCCTTTTGTATTCTAAATAGAAGCATCCTTTTTGTTTCCATAAAACTTTCTGATTACTCACATGTTAGTCCTACAGAATACCTCCCACCACCCCCAGTTCAAGTCTTGCCGGGCCCTTCTGGTCCTGCTTAAATTGCTTCAGAGCAGCTGTTGGTCACTGTAGAGTGCCAACCTTCGGAAATGGGGATATGTCACTGTTGTTGATCCCAACTGACAATGCAGGCAATCACAAACCATGGAACACCTTCTAGCTTGCCCCAATCTTGAAGATCCATGCACACTTAACAACCTTGAAACCTCAGGCAAGACTCTGTGTGCAACACTGGATGGGCATGGTGTAACAACTCAATAATAAGAAGACCCCACACACCATACTTCTCTGATCTTGCACCAGATGATTATTAACTTTTTTGATCAATGCAAACCACTTTGATTGAGAAAGTGGCTACGAGTCATTATGAATAATGGTTAATATATAATTGAATAAAATGTAATTGTACTTTATTTTTTGAAGAATAGAGTTGATAAGCAAATGTGGAAATTATTTATGACTCAAACTGATATCTGCTTTCTAGTTTGGCTTCTTTGTTTTAAGGTGCATTTTTAAGTGAAAAAGTTTAGTTCAAATTTTAAAATTAGACATTTGATGATGTCTGATTTGGAAAGTCAAAAATTCAGACATGCGTCTGCTTCATTTTTTTCCAGCAGACAATTTGAAATTCGTTTGAAAGCAAATCAGCCAAAGTGATATGATAACTGTGCCACCAAACCCTCGGATTATTATCAACCAATCACCAAAAAAGAAAAAAAAATACAAAAAGACAACACCAATCATTTGTTTACAACAAAATTTTTCACGCACGTAAAAACTTGCAAAACACTCACACAAACAAATTAACCTTTTTTTTCTTTTTATTTCCAGTATTTAGACCTCTTTTGTGAAAGAGCCACTTTTTTGTCAGCCATATTTAATTTTGAACATATAACATAGGAAGTGGAGAAGAAATTAGTTGAGCAATAACCTGATAAGATGGACAAGAAAAGATTGTTTTTGATAAAAGACAAAAAAAATTAAAAAATAGTAAAAAGGAGAAAATACATTCTAAAAAATAAAATTAGAAAATAGAAAAGAGATGGGAAGGAATAAAGTAAAACTGAAATAAACTACTAATCACCAATGTCTTCTCTAAGATTTTGGGGTTTTTTTTAGCTCACAAAAAATATTTTTTCTTCATCTAGCAAACTAATCTACTAAAAGATAAAGGTGAATTGAACGTTGACAATTTTGTACAAACATTGTACTCAGCTCATCTTCTGTGCAAACTAAGTTACCAAAATGAATAAATATTTTCTGCAAATGGTGCTGGAAACTAATATAATGTGTACCCTTAAAATTTGATAAAAAATAATCAGAGCAAATAATATTTTTCTTTTTTAAAAAAAACAAAACAAAAAAACAAAGAAAATCCAAGGAGAAGGGTGTTGTATATAACAGTTTCAAAATACTTTTTAATATAAGGAATCCTTTGAAAATCAGGATTATAAGATTCACCACAGATATCAATCTGGGTGACCTACAGGGAATTCAGAAGTTTATTTAATCTAGTGGGGAAGACTTTTTCCACTGTGAATGAGTACACACTGCCTGGCTCAGGGACTGAACTCACCATTTCTATGTCACCAAATTCATAAACCAATGCTTTAATCCACTATGCTATTGTCCTATAGTTTAATTCTTGGACCAGACATTGTGTAATCAAACTCCATGGAAACAGGCAAGCAATAACAGAGTAGTACTAAAAATGAGAACTAGATGAGATATTCCTAAACATGGACAGTGGGAAAAGAACAATCTACCCTCATAGATAAAATAAAGGGGGTTCAGTTTAGAATTTCTTCTAGCTTACTCAGATTGATATACAGCTGATGAAGTTGTTCTCCAAGTTGCATGTTAACAAGGAAGGAAACAATAGAATCCCAAAGTACAAAGAAATGCCGAAGACAATTCCTCTTTGATAGCCATCTCACCTCTGTATGTAATACAATCCATGCAAACACTTCTCCATTTTGCTTACATAATTCATGAAAAAGGCGGTCTTGGAGAGAATTTGATTTAATATGGTTAATGTATGGTTAAATTTGGTTAAATTTTTAATAATAAAAAACATCCTGAGTTGGCTTTCTTCATGGACCACCAAAATATCATTGTGGACCCCCCAATTTGTTATATTTTGTCTGTGGACCCCCAGAAATATTACATGGAACCCGGTTGAGAACTCTTGCTGTAGATTAAATAAAGATTTCAGTTTGAAATTCTCCAATGGTTACCCAAATTGACAAGTACCTGATTAATTCTGGAGGACACAATGGTTGAAACGTTGTAATAATCACAACAAAGATGAGGACAACAGTCAAAATGTAAATAATGTAAATAATGATAGCTCCACATCCCAGAAATCCAGAAAGAAATTACTTGATATGAGTTTATTTAGATATTTGATAGACAAGGCAAAAATTTCAAAACATTACTTAGTTTTATTAGCCAGTCCAATTATATATCTACCCATTGACCAGCATATATAAATAGTTTGGTTTGGTTTGTTTTACAGCATATCAACCTCCATGAGCTATTTAATGCTGACAAAATTTTTATTGCTGGTAATATGTCTTTCTTCAAAAATCCATTTCTGGGAATATTTTTCCTTGAAGAAATCTTAGCTGGTCAATTTTTTTTCAAAGAATGTATAGTTGTTTGTATTGCTGGTACTTTTTTTTTTAAGCATTGCTGATAATAATTTTTCCTTCAAAAATTATTGCTGGTAATATTTTCTTTTATTACAACATATTTCTGGTATTAAAACCTATTTTTACACAAGTTTGGGTGTCAACTATTTGCCACAGCTGGGACCCTAACAGGTGCTACCACCCCAGGCCAGGGTGGACCTGGGAACACCAGCAATTAAAGGTGGCCCCACGATCCTCAAAACCTCCTGATCAGAGGCCTTGCTGTTGGATGTAGTTTATCGTCTTACCCAGGATACGGATGTAGTTTATTGTCATACCCAGGACAGCATATATAAATAGATAAACCAAAATATAACACATATAGCCTGAAGGTTGCAAAATTGCAAGATATTGTATTTTTGCCATGGGTGTTTTAAAATGTGATAAAAAATAAATAAAGCAAGTAAATTTTTAAAGGGAACTCCAAGGAGAAGGGTGTTGTTTATAACAGTTTCAATATGCTTTTTAATATAAAGAATATATATATATATACATATATATATATATATATATAAAAATTTATGTTTTGAACACTAAAAAATGTTAAAAAATTAAAATTCTCAAACACATTGGCTTCTATATTAATATTTTTTTGTTTTATTATTTCAATTAGGTTCCCTGACTAGTTTCGGCCAGCATGACCATCATCAGAAGAAAAAAAATCTCTGCTTGTTATTAGCAGTGAACTACAGGAGTGAATGACTGTCTTTGAAGATAGCAAAATTTATCTGTAGTTTTCATTTGCTTTTTTATCCTTAATTTTTTTCAGTCCTTGTAGTGGTTAAATGGCCTCTTTCAACTTGTTTTTAAAATAGAGGCTGGGAGATTCCTGAGTGTCAGAATTCCCTCCTTGGTCATTTTGACAGTTTTAAAAACATATATATGCAGTTTTTAAATAAATATATATTTATGCAGTTTTATATATATATATATATATATATATATACACATACATATACACATACAGTACGAGGCAAAAAAATGGCCGCATTGATAGAAAGTCAATTTTGTATTTTTACCAAGACATTGAGTAAGAGAATTCATTTATTAATACAGGTGTACATATGTACATTATACAAGTCAAAAAATGATTTAGTATTTTTTGGGGTAATCTTTTGCTTTAATAGCTGCCTTAATTCTTCGTGGCATGCGATAGACTAAATTCTTTAGTAAGTCAACATCCTTCAACAGATTTTTCCAGCATTCCTTTAATTCATGAAAAAGGTCATCTTCTGTGTTAACTTTCCTATTACAGGCATGCTTGTCCATTATCGCCCAAAGGTTTTCAATTGGGTTATGGTCAGGACTTTGACTAGGCCACTGGAAGAGTTGCAATTTACCCTCGTTGTGTTTCCTTTCTAGATAATGTTTATTCTTTAAGGCAGTATACTTAGGATTGTTATCATTATTAAGTCACTTTTTGACTTGTATAATGTACATATATACACCTGTATTAATAAACAAATTCTATTACTCACTTGTCTAGCTACAAATACAAAAATCAACTTTCTATGAGTGTGTCCATTTTTTTGTCTTGTACCATATATATATATATATATATATATATGATTGTGCAATCATTTTGAACTAAATGCCTCATGTATATATGGCCTGATACCAAAGAATTCAGTAAATAACTACCTCAGTCCATTTATCCACCTTACTTGGGCTCACTACCTGTTGGTACCAAGATCATTCTGCGTAATTGTTCTCCAATGAGATCATCCATAGTTTTTTTTTTTTTAAATCAATTGTTTTTGTTTTACAGACATTGTATCTGTGCACTATATCTAACAATGTTTGTACAATTTCAGCTGGCTGAGTTTTGAATTCAGAGTCATCCTTCTTCTAGACTGGTTGCCAACCATGGTTAGAGAGTTCAGTCTGCTCTGCTTTTTAACCCATAGATGAGAGAAGAGATAGATTCATACCTTTCCGAAGAATATTTGGGAGAAAGTGAATGCAATGAACTTGACCAGAATTTAAACTCAACTTCTCAATTTTTTATTCTAAGCTGCTAAACATGACACTGTATGCTCATCCTAAACATATTTATTGAAAGTCAAAGAAAATGGCAAACATATTTTTTAAATTAGGTTATGCTGAGAACTTTTCAGCATTTTCTTGTCATATTAGTACAAAATTCTCTTGGACATAAAGTGGGAGATCGTTTTTATACTGTTATTAAGTAATAAACTGATCCCACTAAAATTACTACATACCAAGGAATGCTGAAATTTTCTTGAACTGACAAAGAAAGGATTTTGAATAAAATGCTAATATTTAGTTATTCAATCAGATTTTTGGAAGTGGGTTGGGCTGAGTTCTTTTAGATTGTACAAAATGAAGTAATTAAAAGAATATTTGAACAGAACCACACATGAACATATTGTCATATCACAAGTCCCATAATTCGTCAGGGGCATTGAATTTACTATAGCCATATTAGTAGTAGTATGTCTAGGATAAGATAAGCCTGAATGAGACTATCTCTTCTTCTGGCTGGTTTCAGATTCAGTTTTCTTTCTTCATGCCTGGTTTTCATCTTAAGGCAAGAGAGCTCAACCTGCCCTGCTATTTAACCCATAGGTAGGGGATTAACAGACAGATTCACACCCAATGATATTTGTGTGAAAATAGATGTAACAAACATGATCAGAATTTGAACTTGGCTTACCAGTTTCATGTTCTGAGCTGATAACCATTACACTACCTCTACATAACAACATTGACTATGTAACATTTGAACAGATGAAGTATTGTACCTATTTACACTATTTACATTGTTCAGACTGTTGTCCTCATCTTTACTATCACATTCCTGATACTTCAGCTGCTGTACACTCTGGCCTTCTTCAGGATCTGTCTATATTTCTGAGATCAAGTATTGTACCTATTTACTCTATTTACATTGTTCAGACTGTTGTCCTCATCTTTATTGTTACATTCATGTTTCACTCCAGCCTTCTTCAAGAAATATTGTGAATATGACAATAAAGATAAAGGAAAACAGTTCAAATAATGTAAACAGTGTAAATAATTAACTACTTAATGCCAAATAAGTTTGTTTTAAATAGTGATTCTAATTATTTTTAAGACCTATATCTGATTCTGAATTAGAATTCCTTCGAACACAAGACAAAAACAGAAAGCTATTACTTCTTGCATAAAAATGATCAAGAACGATGTTTATATGAGAACAACAAAAAAGACTTGGTGAACAACGTAACATGAAATATAAAAATATAATAGGAAAAGGTGTATTTTTTTTCTGTTTTTTTTTTTTTTTTACCATTTGCTAAAAACTCTTCACTTCAAACACAAACTTCTAAACCAGAAGGAATCTAATCTTGCAGGTTTTATGAGAACGTCCCAGCCTTTTAGAGTGGAATGAGGAGGAATGGTAAACAGGCAGGGTGTGTGCTGTTATGCATAAACATATGCATATGTACATTTACTGGACATGAATATGCACACATGTTTCATGTGAGCTTATATACATTGCAAATCAAGATGGTCTCCTTGCATTGAACTGTTATCAAGGAACGCATGTATAGGGTAATAAACAGATGTCAGAGTTAACACATGTTATGTCTGGAGATAACCTCATATATATATATATATATATATATATATATATATTTATGAACACACACATGTGAGAAAGTGTATGCTTGTGATTGGTTCCCTTAACAGGCCACTGCATAAATAGTTACCAATAAAAATGTTTTCTTTAATTTTGTTTCTATTGTTTTGACTTTTTATTTTTTGACCTGCCTCTTACGGTCTACCTAGGGGTTCATTTCCGCAGACATGCAATATGCATTTGCATGCATAATTTTCCCATGCATTTATGAGCACCAACTGCATCAAATCACTCAGAGGTATACATAAAGTACTCAATGTTTGTTTTATTTTTTTTTTCGTGGAACAGGACAATCAAAAGAAAAGAATGGATTTTCTCTCAACCTTATTTATAACACTTGAAAGGAGGAAATTATTTTTTTGACTTAGAAACTGACAAGCCATTTCTTTAATCTGCTTCATATTTTCAATACACCTTTTTTTACATTTATGACATCATCTTTTTATTCCTTTTCTTTTTCTATGCATGGAACTCCAAATAGAAAAGTAATATCTTTAATGCACTGTATTTTGGGGAAAATGACATTTTACTAGATTTCCCTGTTTTATGGCAACATATTCCATAGGAGGTAAGCAAGGCTATAATTTTAAATAAACTGCATACAACATAAAAAATAAGCAAAATCATTTAGTGATATTTACAATGCGTGTCGAGCAAAGCATTTCTGTTCAGCTCAATCAACATATGATTCTTCCCAGATTTGGAATCAAAATTGTTATAATTGCATAAATATCTATAAACTGAAAAAAATATCATTTTATGCCAAACTTTTTTAGACAAGGGACTAACATTATTTATACTCTGACTGTAGTCCTAATCTTTGTTGTTATTATCACAATGTTTCGGCTGTTGTTCCCGCCATCCTTCTTCAGGTGTCTGTTGATTTGTATAATCTTCAGGAAATTTCAAACTGAACCCTTTAATTAATCTACAAGTCAATTTTTTCTTATTCTTCTGCATCCTTGTTGGTGATGAATTATTTTCCACCCTACAACTCCTTTACCACAGACAAAACATTGCAAGCCTCTCACTGCTCCATTGCTATTTCCAAAGTAGAACCTTGCTTGTCTGTGAAACTCTCTGTAGCTGAGCAGTTAAAGCATGCCAGATCGGATGGTAGTTTCTCCTTTTGCAGGAGAATGTGGTACATTTTCTTTATTAAATTTTGTCATGTGTGCAAGTCTGGAGATAAATAACACTGTTTAAAAAATAAGTCAGATTAAAAAATAATATTCATTAATTCTTTAAAGGAAAAATTAAAAATATAAGCAGTAAATTGCTAATACCCACTGAAATGCATGACAAACTTTTACTCATATTAATCCTCTCTCTCTCTCTCTTTCTATATATATATATATATATCCCTTAAACACAGAATTTTCTCTGACTTTTGAAATAGACATAAACTATTGGGACTGTTACTATTATAACATAACATAATATGTAGAGTAAATTTTCTTGGCACAGATTGACTTTGAGCACTGTTGTGTATACACACTAAGTTACAACCTTCTCACTTTTGTTGTTTATAGCAGTGCTTTGAAGGAAACTGAGTAGAGTGTGGTCATCTCACTACACAGCAGAGGTTCCACCAGTGACCATGACTCATGCAGCAGTTTTTTGCAGAGGACATTTCCCATGTCAAAAAACTACCAGGTTCCCCGGATCCTCTGCAACTTTTTCTTCTTCAAAAATCAAAACCCACTTGAAAGTCACAAGATTTCACAACATCAAGTAAACCCAAAAGAATGTGATATGGCAGCTGCTTGCTATCCCAAAAAAGGAGTTCCAGGAATGCTTCTATCAATGGAAACAACACTGGATAAAGTGTGTGGTTTTAGAAGAGGACTACTTTAAAGAAGTTTATATACTAAATTGATATGTGTTGTAGTTTTCTTCTTATAGAACCAGTCCCAGTTCTTTTTTATCAGACTTTGTATATATTTAAGTCTGGATTCAGGCATAATTTACATGTTCAATCTTGTTTATATTCTTTTAGATTAAAAAAACAGGAAAATAATAAAATCAGATTGTCATTTTGTAAAAACTCTTCTCATATTTTTTATAAGCTTCCTAAAAATAAATCAGAAGACATTTTTTCATGCAACAAATTATTATTAAGTAAAAAAAACAAAATGAACATCTTATTTTTTAATTAATCTAATATTTTGGAAACCATTTTAAAGAGAAATCTGAAGAAAAACCCTTTATATAAACAAATTTATATTGTATATATTAGGCTGATACGAACACTTTTCTTTTTTTATCACAGAGTGTGAAACATCAATGATTATTTTATTATGTGACTTGATATTCAAGAAACACATTTCTCAAACTTCTGACAGCTAATTATTTCGCAGTGAAACCAACAGAGAACAACCATAATCCATAACTTAATAGATATCTTGGCTAGACAGAGGGAAATTATAACTGATTTAAAAATCAGTAATGTCTGTTAATTTACTCAGTTTCATATTGCAAATATAAATTAAATTTTTTTTATAAAATATTTTAGCAAAACTAGACTTTCATGCTCACAAGAAACAAAGTGTCAAAAAGGCAGTATTTCCTTTGACACCACTATTATTTTAACTACCTTCCCTCCTTGGAAATATATATTGTTTAAGAACCAAACAAAAGTATTAATTCACATGAAGGTCAAAGTTTGTCAAAATTAGAAGATTACAGAGAGAAAAATTTTAAAAATAAGAACAGTTTCTAATTTACAGGTATGTTATTTTGTCGGACTAGAAGAAAAAGATGATGATGATGATGATGATGATGATGATCTCCTTTTCCAAGTCTTTTGTTCAATGCATTCACTTATGTGCAAATAACTTTGAGAAAAGTATGAATCCATATCCTCCCCAAGCTATGGGTTAAATAGTAGAACATATCTAGAAAAATCATTGTTGTTCTCATAAGATTTAATGTAATATTCACCAGCAAAAAAACAAATAATTATTCTTACAATCTAAAATCTGTTTCAGTTTTAAATAACCCACAAAGTGTTGATAAACCATAAAAATCAAATAAATCAATCCTTGTCTTTCATCTTAATATGTTAATGACACTAATAATAATAACACTATTCCAAGTGGTATTGCCATTGGCAGGTAGAATTTTGAAGTACAGCAAATTCTCGAAGTCTTACCTCTGAATCTATGTTATACAATGGCATGACGGCCATTTTTTTTCTTGTAAGATAGCAATAAGTGTCATTTTTTAATAACAAGTAAATAAAGAGATGACAGTGGCTTTCAATATATTTATTAAAACTCAAAAGAATGCAATAATAGAATTAATTTTGAAAATTTCAGGCATGGGTATTGTTATTTATGTAACTTTATTGTTTAAAGTGAAATGAACTTGTATTTTCAGCTCATTATTAAATCAAACAAATGACTATATATATATATATATATATATATATATATATATATAATGAGACAGAGGAATAGATAGTGACAGATAGGTAGGTGTATATATATATATATATATATATATATATAATAAAAGGCAAAAGGAAAACTTTATTCATAGTCCTGTCTAAAATTATATAAATATAAGAGACATTTAGGTAACTAAAATTTAGTCCAAACAAGTTTAAATTTGACTGATAAAGTTTGTCTATGTAATTCTTTATTTTTACAAAATATGAAATGTAAATTGGGACTGAAATCATCTCTCTCACTTTATCTCTCTCTCTATATATATATGTTGAATGAACCAGCATCATCAGTAAACATGTCAAATAGAAATTTCCAAAACTGAATTATATGTTTAGCATTCTATCAGAACAATGAAGTCAACACTGAGTTGCAACAGTCTGTTTCACACTTTTCCAGTTTTGTTCAATGAAACATTTCTTAAAGAGGGGTTCTAGTTCAAATACTGGATTCTCCAATCATTTTCAATGTATGAAGGTACAGAAGTTCAGTACTTAGAACCAAACAACCAGACTAGTTGCAAATATGATTTGATTATAGTGGTGAAGGCTTGTGAAGAACCAATCAGACTTTTTGGAAGAACTGAATACAGAGAACTGGTGCATATAGTATGCCACAAGATCTCCAAACAACCTTCCTTAGGTTTTGAAGCCAGAGTTGTTCTGCTCCTAGACTGTTTGCCAAGCAAGGCTAGAGGGTGCACTCTGTCCTGCTGTTTGCCCATAGCTAGGGGAAGAGACATGAATTTATACTTTTTTCAAGCATATTTGCTCATAAACAAATGTAATGAATTCCACTGGAATTCAAACCAAATATGTATATATATATATATATATATAGATAGATAGATAGATAGAGAGATAATATTAGTGGTAAATATACATACATATGCAAAATATATAAATACCCATACATGTATATTTTTTGAATAAAACTTCCAAGAGGATAGAATCCAGGTAGAACTCAATGTCCAGGACAGAGTAAGGATATAATAAAAAGGCTTAAACACTAATATTCCATGGTCATAATTTATTCCATTGGAATTGTAAATACGATCCAATTCATCAGACCTACAAATTCAAAAAGAAAACAGAAAAAACAACTCTGGAAATAAAAACAGAATTTAGAGAGAGTGTAAGTATGAGGGGTAACAGACTAGAGAAGGAGGGAGATTAAACCTTAACAGAGAGAATTTTAGGAGAGGTGAGTGGAAGGGGTTTAAGTAAGAGAAATATGAATGTTGTCGGATGTCTAATGCATAAAGATACATTTTGTTAGTGTGACATACACACCATAGACAATCTAATGTTGAAGACCAGAATAAGAGGGAGGGAAAGACGAGGTGGGGGAGAGAGATGGGGCAAAGGAAAGTAAACTTGAATGACATCTACTGAAAGGGCCGCTGTGTAATTGAGAAAATTTGACAAATTTAATATCGACTACAGGTTACAAATCAAATATAAACATATAAAAAATAAATATAACGATTATCTAATCTAGCAAGGACCTATATTTCTATGTTCAAACACACATGCGAATACACACATACACAATAACATATACACGTATATACATACACATAGGCGTATACACACATACATATGCCCATGTACACACATATATAAATATATCCACATATCCACACATACACATATCCATCTATATCCATATACACACACTTTTCACATACATATACATACATACACATGCACACATACATACACACACACACATATATATATATATATATATATATATATCTATCTATATATATATATATATATATATATAGATAGATAGATAGATACAGGGTGTGATGGGTAAATTGTCACCATTTTATATTATTTCTTTATTTCTAATTTCATGTATGTGAGTTGCTTGTTTTTGATTTTGTTGACTGCACAGTATAGTAGAGTCAGTTGGGGTTCGTCTGTGAGAAAATGCAAGTCACTTCACCAGAAATTGAGAAACGACATGCTGTATTGCTTGGCAGTCACACTGGAAGCTCCAATTTGAACATCTCAGAGTGTTTGGGTAACAATCTGAGGACAGTGCAAAGAATTCAGAAAGAATTGGATGAGTCTAATGGTGATTACGAAGGTACAGCAGCTCAGAAAAGAACTCCAGAATTTGTTAGTGAGGGCCTCAGACTCAACACAGAGGTCTAAATCTAGTGCCTTGAGGAGGTAGTGCTTCCCTGGGTCAAGAGTGTGGCTGCTGGAAAGCCCTATGTCTGACAATGGGACTCTGCACCATGCCACACAAACAGGAGAACCCAGTTGTGGATGTTAGACAACTTCTGCGACCACATCATCCCTTACATCTGGACACCTAACTCCCCAGACTTTTTTTTTTTTGATTGTTATTTATAAAAACAGTTGAGTGAGAGACCCAGCAAACTCATTGCAATACCAAAGATGAACTGAATGCAAGGATTATAGCAGCATTCACCAACTTAAACAAGGAGACTGTCCAGAAGAGTTGCAGGAAGTCATCTGGAGGGCATGGTTGAAGCTAATGGTGATTTTATTGAATAAATTTAATCCTTAATATTTCAAGATATTTTTTTGTAATTTTGATAAATATATCTGTTAAAATGAGATGTTAGTGTTGTTTTCATTTTTTGCATAACTTAGATGACAATTTATCTATCGCATTCTATATATATATATATATATATATATATATATATATATATGTGTAAAAAAAATATATAAAATAGGAAAAGAACTTGTTAGGTAAATAATCCAAAAGTTCTTTAGTATTTTTGTTATTATTTTTAAAAAATAGTGCTTGATACAAAATTAGAGCATAAATATTTTTAAATAAATAATTATATATATATATATATATATATATATATATATATATATATATATATATATATATATATATATATATATATATATGCATGTGTGTGCATAGACAACTGCCATGCCATGGCACAGTAATCAGTATATTAACTCTGAAGATTACTATTCGTGAGTTCAATTCTTAAAGGTTTAATGTAAAGCTAAGCCAAACTTTATAAATATGTATATTTATACATATAGTGCAAAGTTTTAATGACACACAGGATTGGCTTTATTACCTAGTTTAATTAACCAGGGAATAATTAAGCAAATTGTCTTAATTGCTAATTTTAATTTTGCGTTTTTGATTTGTTTCACTGTTTTGCTATGTTTTTTGTTGTATGTTGATATATTTATTGTCCTCTCCTGTTCCACACTCTAACCACTGGACCAACACACAGCTGACAATATTTACCAGTCATTCAAGTAATTCTGATTTGTCAGAAAGCAAATTGGAAAGTAGAAAATGAAGAAGAAAACAATAAAACTATTGTATATGAAAAAAGAAAGATAGAAAAAAGATTTGGATTGTGTTCACAGATAAAGATTTAAAATCTCAGGTTCCAATAACCTTCAATATTCATTTTTTTTTATTTTCTTTATTCTTTTTCTCTTAATATTAAAAAAATGAGAAAAAGTTATATGTACACATGTGTATATTTAAACACACACAAAAAAAATGATAGTTTCACTCGGGACTTTTTATCGAATTAAGATGAGTTTCCTCAGTTGGGAATTTCAGTATGATACGGAATTATTGTCTCAAATCAGCAATGATGAATTTGGGGTCTAGTTTACTCTACTTTCGACTTTTGAAATGCGGTATAAGATATTTCTCAATACAATGTTCCAGAAGAGTGCTCATGGATAGAGCAGGTCAGATGAGAGTTTACCCAGAGAGACTATACATATCCTTCTATATTAAAGAGTTCCGGGAGGTAAAGAAAATAGCAAAACAAATATCTTGAAACTGAATATTGTGAAAATATGAAACTTGGTATGTAAAGAAGAGTCTTGGGGGAACAATTTCTCATTAAAATGAGACGTGAATCAGTTGATAGATGCTATAGGTGGAAAAGGAGACAATATATCTTTTTACTATTATTATCATTAGTATTATAAATTTGTTTTTTATATCCTGATACTTTGTGAAGCTTTACAATGAATTTGATAAGAAATGATAACAGTAATCAGTGTTTTAGATGTAAATAGTTATATACTGACTAAAATGACAGCATTGAAACTAATACTAATATCCTATTATAATTCTGCTTGTCTCTCCTTTAATTAGTATGACCGTTACACCTTGCCGATACCTCATAATGGATTTTGATCATGTGGAAAGATAGAAAAGACATATCAGAGATACTACTTGGTCTTAGTGAGAAAATGAAAGAAAGAAAGAAGTGTTTAACAACCCCTGCTAATACCTTATAAATAATGGACTATTCCATTTTGATCATGTGGAAAGACAGAAAAGACATATCAGAGACACTATTTGGTTTTAGTGAGAAAATGAAAGAAAGAAAGAAAGAAGTGTTTAACATCTTCTGCCAATACCTCATAGATAATGGACTGTTCTATCTTGATTGGAGTGAAAAGATGGAAAAGACATATCAGAGACTTAGTTTCAGTAAAAAAATAAAAGAAAGATGAGAACATAGAAGCATTTAACAGCTGTTTTAATGAAACGAAGAAAGTTGTCATTTTCAAATCTTTTCATTTGTATCCCCTTACTTCTTTAAATAATGACCAGCATTTATATTTGTAATTGTTATTGCAATAATTTGTTAAAGTTAAGCTGAAATATTTAACAATATGATAGGAGAATTTCTACAAATATTTTATTGTCATAGAACTCGCCATAAGCTTATTTAATCCTTAACTTTAGAATTTTAAGTATTAAGATTCATTAAAAAATTAAAATAGAAAAACCATTAAATTTTTACAGGTATTTCTAGTTGCTAACAATGTTAAATCAATAACACAAGACAAAGAAATAACAATAATGATTGCAAGATCAAAATTTGGATTTGGGGATTTATATTAGATTAATAAGATATATTTACACTATTTACATGCAAACTATTGTGCTCATCATTGTTGCTGTTATCACATTTTGGCCATTGTTCCCTGTGGCCATCTTCAGGTATATATTAATCTATATAATTTACCTGTAGCAGTCTATCCCACACCCCAAGATTAAATAAAGAAATTTTATTGGAAATTCAAAGGGAATCTATTTTCAACTGAACTGTCATGAACAAATACAATATTCTGATTCAAAAGAAAAGAATTTTTCATGGGAATATAAAATATATAATAATTTCCTCATAATCTTCACCTCCTTCGACCTTTTTTTTTACTCATATCACACCTCATTCATCAAAAGCATTTTAACAGTAACCCACTACCTTGTGTGGCTCCTGAGCTTTGAATTGGGGGAATAATAATAATTATTATTATCATTATTAATTTTAGCTTTCAATAGAACCAACAGAAATGTGGTTCTGCAAATGGATGCTGAGGATACCATGGTTCAGAATTCCCTCTAAGTTACTCAGGTTGACATACACCTGATGAAGGCCAGACAGTACAATGGCTGAAATGTTCTGATAACAATAACAAGGATGAAGACAATAGTCCGCATGAAAATTCATCCCCAAAATTGGACAAAAATTAATAAGATATAGTTTGGAGAAGTGGCGATATGTTGAAATTAAATGTCAGAAGAAACCTCTTTCCTTTTTATTTGTTTTTTAACTAATGTTCAACCAATACAAGGCTCAAGCGCCACTTAAGGTAGAAGATTACTAAATGAAGTGTGTTAAAAGAATGCAAGAAGAGAAAGTAGGAAGTAATGATTATGAGGATATGTAGGATAGATAATGATTGACCCAAGACATGAAGTGGTTTACATCATCATATTCATTGCAGCATCCACAGAGTAACAGTTCCTGGGTTGCTGAAGAAATGCAAATATGTCTAAGCAGGCATCTTCAACAAAGATTAGCTAACAACCATAATAGATGAGCATACTCAAAAACAAGTAGTCATATATACCTCAGAAATAAGTAGCATGTTTATATATATATATATATATATATACAGGTAAAAGACAATAGGAAAACTGTATTATTAGCTGATCCATTTCATCCAATGTGGATGTTTTTAAGGAAAAAAAACGAAATGAATTTATTAAAAACAAAGTAAGTATTAACAACAAAACAAAATGTTCTTGGCAGCTGGAAGAATTTAGAAAACGCTATTGTATTCATATTGTCAACTGAAAATTATGTCAAGTACTAACATGTGTGGAAATATTGTTTTTATTGTTGTGTTGATGTAATTTGTTCAAACTCAGTATGTAGCATACCTCATTTTTATTTCTACACCACTGTGTTTAGCGAAAAACAAAAAAACAATTTCAACACAAATCTTAAACTAAAAACTCCCTCAATTTTCAAACATCTAATACAAACTTCACTCAATTGTAGCCAACAATAAGTTGATTGTTTAACAGTCATTTAACATGATAATTGAATCCACCCATGTAGTGAAAACCCGCGTAAATAGCAAAAAATGGTAATTTTTTCTGGTTTCTTTCTTATTTTTCATTGATCTTTCAACTAATCTTCATCAAACTTAACAATTGCTTTATAAATTTATACTCTTACATCCCCGGTAGCACACTGACAAACTGAATTTCCAAAACTTCAAAATAATTGTGGTCTGAAGTGGGTCTTCATGTTGCCTGTTTTACCCATTCATGTCCTCAGCTAACTTTGATTGAATAAATAGACTACTTCTGTTATATCAGTAACTGTATTAATTCAAAAATGTTTTTTAATGAAAGTATTTTAAAGTAATTGAAGAAGATAGAGTCTGTTACATCTAAACATGATGCTGTTTTTGCTCCATTCTAATTGAATGCTTTTTCTGATCAATCAGCTGGGTATGGCTGCTAGCATCTAATAATTTTCCAAGACTGTTGTTATATCTTTTGTGCTTGTTTTATGTGTGAGCCTCCTCACCAAACACTTATAGTCAGGAAATCATTGGCCTCTTTCTTTAGTAACTGCAATTTTATATTCTTTATTTTCTTTGCTCACCATTTTTATTTCTCTCTCACCACTATAAGAAAGAGTGAGTGGTTTTTAGAAGTTTATTTTCTTATAAAACTCCTTTTTGGGGAAGTTTTTTTTTAATTTCCACCAACAGTAACACAATTCAGTCAATGAATGCTGAATATTTCCTTATAAGGAAATATCTAATCTCACAATTCCTATTACAAGACAACTTTAGTGACTGTAAATCTCACTGAGTGCATCCATAATATAAGCTTTCAATCAAATTTGATTGAAAAAATAATTAAAAAAAAACAAAATAGCATTAAAAAAGAATTGCTAATTAAATGAAATTTTACAGTCTCTGAGTTTCTGGTTTCAGCTATGGACTCTAAATTTAAAGAAACATTCAGTCATTTTGGAAAGGAGGCATAATATCCCACCTCCAAAGTACAGTCTCCCTTAAAAACAGACATCACCCAGAAATACTAATTTCATTAATCAATCTTGTTTCATGGTTTTTTTTCTTTTAATTAATTATTCCACCCAGGTACCTTAGTAGTCGAATATGTTTAAATCATAATTAATTTACAAAAGTTGATTAACTGTGGAGAACAAATTGTTGGTAGCTTCTATTTTTGATAAAAAAAAAAAAAAAAAGTTGAAAAGAGGATACTGAAAAAAAATGTTTAATCTTTAAATTTCGAAAAAAAAATTATCATTTTTTTAAAAAAACTTATCTGTCAGGAAAAGATTCATTAACTATTTGTTTTAGGCAAAACGGTATTTTTTTATCTTATTTTATCTGTTTGCCCTGATGAGTGTATTTTAGATTACTCTCGACAGTTTGAAACCAATTTCAAAAAAAAAATTCAAAACATGAATTTATTTGGACTGACATCTGCAGCTATGTGGTACTTTTTTTTAAAAGTATTTTACTCCAACCAGATCTCCAGCCATCTTTAATTCCATTCTTTATAAGAAAAAAAATTCACGCAGTACTACAAGATTTTTAGTATTAAAACATTATTATAACTTTCTATTTATATCATGGCACTCCTCAAATACACAATTTCTTCGATATATTATATTTTTTCATCTTATCCAAGCCCCAAGAGACACTCAAGGGAGAGGGCTGCAGAGTAAGAGGCAGAGTTTATACGGATATTTGGCAGGGAAGATAACAGTTAAACCTGGATTTAAAGATTGTAGTGATTGGGGAGGCACGGTGGAGTAATGGATAGAAGCTTGGATTGAGGAATTGGAGAACCGAGTTCAAATTTCAGTTGAATCCATTACATTCATTTACGTGCTATGAATCTTCTTCTTCCCCTAGCTATGGGTAAATAGCAGGAAAAACTGGGTTCTATAGCCTTGGATGGCAACTGGTCTACTGCAGAAAGAAATGGCAACCTACTGCAGGAAAAAAGTCTGCCTCGTTAGTCATGTATCGAAATATAGATGATCGCCTAAGTGTTTATCACATGGTACATAATTGGCTGAGTGATTGGGGAAGCATCCTTTTGGGAGTCAGTTTCACAAAGCAGTAGTTTGTGGGAAGGAGCTGCTTGAGTTGAATTTACATCTAACAAATGGAATACAAAAGAAATGAGGGTGGTTTGCTACAATGTGGGTGGTATGGCAAGTCTTAGCTGTGAAGGTTAGAACTGGGGGAACTAAGCAATGTTGTTTGTCTGAACACTCTCCATAGAAATAGCAATACAGCAGCAAAAGGCTTGCAAGCTGTAAGAAAAGGGGCATAGGGTTGAAAATAATTTGTCACCCACAAGGACATGGAAATGCTTCTGGACTCTTCATAAAGACTGGAAAGTGAAGACTGGGCAGCTACTGCCTATATACTCCATTTGCGACCAGATCTGGTTATTGTCAAGGTAGAGGATATCAGGAGGAGTTAGGTACTTATTGGAGTGATACAAGGAACTGACCATGTTTCTAGCATCTTTACCAATGGATCATATGTACTTGGGTTGAGTTTAAGTCCCAATAAGCACTCAAGGTATGGATCCTCACAGAGAGCACCTATTCATCATGTCTGCTCTATGATTATATAACATCATCTGTATATTAACACATTTTATATGGAGCGTAAAACAAAGGTGCATTTTCTTTTCAATCTTTACAGTGAAGCAATTCTGAAAGAATTAGAAGTCCTACCAGGATTCATTATGGCAGCCACAATCTTAGCAACATATGAAGATACGATTGTGTTGATAGAAGACATAGAAAGGAAAATTCCGGAACTCTTACAGAAGGTAGAAGAGGTAAGTAAAAGGAAAGGACTAAACATCAACTGTAAGAAGATAAGATGTATGGTTTTCAACAAAAGAAACAGCCCAGTATGCAAATTACAAATTGGAGATATTAAAATTAAGCAAGTGCAAAAATTTAAATATCTAAATAAGTGTTTTAAACAGGGTGGAAAATGCAACATAAAAATCTAAAGGAGCACTGGAATAGCAGAAGATGCCTTCCAAAAATTAGGCAAAGTATTAAGAAATAGGAAAATTTCATTAGAAACAAAGAAAAGAGTTCTGAAATGTTATGTAATATGGGTACTCCTATATGGCAGTGAATGCTGGTCTATCTGAAAGATGGTGAAGGGACTTGAAGCAACAGAAATATGGTTCCATAGAAGAATGATGAAAATGCTATGGACAGAAGACATGAGTAATAAAATAAATGAGATTTTAAGCTAAAATTGTTTATAAAGTAAGGTTATTAGTGGAATGCAAATTTTTTAGGAACAGTTTCTCCCATGCTTTATATCCTAAATTTATTGTCAATGGATATAAACAAACAAAATAAAAAGTTTCATTAAAAAAAAGAAAAAAAAAATATTTTCAGTCAAAAACTTTCAAGACCAGTGGTGGAATTCAAATTTTTTTTAGGTATAGTCTCTTCACCTTACTCTTTTTTTGTTTGTTTGTTTTCCATCCCCAAATATTTTGTCAGTGGATATAAACTGGCAAACAAGTAAACAAACAAGCTTTGAAAAGTTGTGTAATTTTAGTAGATGATTAATTATATTTACTATTGTTAGTAGATGATTCAAATCCCTGGAATCCAATGATTGTGTAAGACATTAGTATTCATGTCAAACAGAGCAAAATAGAAAAATTATCTCTCTTCTTAAAGAAGAAGAACAGCATTTCTTTCTTGTCATTATTATAAACTTATGAATAGATAAGCTACAAGATTGATATACATCTGATGAAGGCCAGAGGTCACAACACCCGAAACATTGTGATAACAAAAGCAAAGATGAGGAAAATAGTCCAAATATAAATAATGTAAATAACAAATATATTTACTATAAGTTTTTTTTCTGTTTGCTACCATTTCTGTAAAATGAAACACTTTGCTTTCTTTATATACTGAACACCTAAATAAGGCTGTAGAATGCATCAGCCAAATGTCTAGTTTGTATTTTATTTAGTACTGTTCAGTTATTGTTGGCCCATTTTTACTGAATGCAAGTACACACTTCCTGACCCAGGGAGTGAACACACAACAATGTCCTAGTGAGTAAAAGTCTTGGCTTGTGAATCTGAGGACATAATCATGAGTACAATCCCCAGGTCAGGCAGTATGTACTTGCACTGAGTGGAAACAAGCAAGCAATAACTGAATAATCATACTTATTATAAAACCCAGGTTGTGTGTGTGTCTGTTCGTTTATATATTGGATCGGATTTCCTACATTTTTCAACCGATTTCAACAAAACTTCACAGGACTACATAAAATTACCTTGCGGTGGTTCTGACAGCACCAAAAATTGGAAAAACACAATTGTTTTTGCATGAAATCAATTTGAAAACACTATTAAGAGGCATCACTGTTGCCAGAATGAAAGGGGGACAACTCATATCGAGTTATACTTATTATAAAACCCAGGTTGTTTGTTTGTTTGTGTGTGTATGTGTGTGTGTTCGTTTATATATGGGATCGGATTTCCTACATTTTTCAACCGATTTCAACAAAACTTCACTTTTTTTTTGGCAAGTAGTGTTTCTTATTGTATGGCACACTTTTTCTTTATTTTTACATTCAGAATGCTTTAAAAATTACATTTACAAGACAATTGTTTATAATAAAATTCTATTCAATCGGTAGACTCATAACGATTGAAAACAATGTTTTTGTTTGAGTTTGGGTTTGACCAATTTGTAAAAAAAAAAAAAAAAAACTAATTAAGACATGTGTGTCTGTCAACCTTACATAATAATCTTTGTCAATTTTATTTTTCAGTCTTTATGATGGTCGATAATTGATCTATCTCTTACTGTTACATCCCAGGGCAAGACTGGGCTCTACTTCTAGTACTAAATAAAAGACATCCCTAGACATGAGCAGTGGATTAAATGTGCATGTAGATTAAATAAAAGGTTCAGTTCAGAATTCTCTGTAGATTATCCAGATTGATAAACACCTAAGGAAGGCCAGAGGCCATAACGTCTAAAATGTTGTGATAACAATAACAAAGACAAGGACAATAATCTGAATATAAATAGTATAAATAACAATCTATTTGCTGTGAGTTTTTTCTGCTTGCTACCATTTATGGAAAAGAAGACCCTTTACATTTTTATACACAGAATACCTAAAGAAAGATGTTGAATGTATCAGCCAATGCAACAGCAGCAACAACAAAAAAAACTACAATAATTTGAACAACTCTTGGAATGATGATGTTTTTAAAGTTACAAAATAAAGTTTATTCTTTAACTTCAGATAAAATAATCTCTCATGCAGATTGATTGATTGATTTGTTTTTTTATGACTTATCAACCCTTTGGTGGTTATTTAAAGCCAAAATATTTTGGATTTTAAAAACAATTATTTTTTGTGAGTGAATATTGCATTAAATTTTTTTTTTTTTGAGAATAACACTGATTTTTTCCAATACAAGTCCTACTATTTAACCCATAGCTGAAGGAGAAGTGATGGATTCATACTTTTCCCAAGTGTATTTGTGCATAAGTGAATGTAATGAACCCAGCTGAAATTAGAACTCAGTTCTACCAATTTCTCATTCTGAGCCACTATCCATTACACCTCCCACACATCCACCTCTCAAATCAAAATGGTCAATTGCACTTTTAACCTCAGTCAATTTTTGCAATTTTATTACAATGCTTTAAGCGTCCTGTGGTAAATAGAGAGCATAAAAATAGGTTATGCAAAAACTTTGCAAAAGTGTACTCTCCTTCACGATATCATCTCAAGATGGCTGATCAAAAAAAAAAAAAGATGGCGGATCAAAAAGTGCTGAGACACATAAGGATAATAACCCTGAGAAATCCTTAAACTGATTACATTCAAACTCTAATTAAATAAACGAAAACAGTCATTTGACAATAAATGGATATTTCTGACTTTGTTCAATTTAAAAGTGCCTAATTTTATTTTTGTTAATTTTAAATTGCAGGTATAATTTTAAAAATACAGGAAAAAACATTTTTGTTTTAACTTTTTCCTGCTTTGATAATTTTTCAAACAACTGATGTTAACAGTAAAAAAAAAAAAAAGAGAATTATTTTTTCTGTTTATTTTAATGAGATTTTCTACCAGTAAAAATTATGAGATTTCCAAAAACAAAATGATTAATTTTTTTTTTAGAAATCCTAGTGGATGAGCCTAATAGAAACATTTTCATTTTTTATTTTCATTTTTTATTTAATCAAAAGTGTTAATTGGGAGAGATAATTTTACAAAAAAAAAATGTTTAGAAAAATTAATCTAAGCAAATTATTTTGCAAACATTTGAATTTCTCAAATTTAGGTGTGTCAGAAAGTGTAGATGGTAAAATTATTTAGATGAACCTTTGTGGGAGCATTATCCATCACATCAATGTAAATTTTTGTTAAAACTAAAATGTATAAAAATTGTGTCATCCCTACTAATCCCCAATAAATAGAAGGAAAGGCACTTTAAATCTGCATACAGAAGTGATCCTGTTAATATTGTACTAATCTCAAAACTTTTTTTTACTAATTGTTCACAAGGCTCAAGAGCCACTCGAAGAATGTGAAAAGAAGTACAGATTATGAGGATATGTAGGATAGATAACAGATAACCATAGACTTGAAGAGGTTAAGATTGTAGCAATTTGGGAAGTATCTGAGAAGGCTGTCCCAAAAAGTAGCAGTTATTTGGGGATTATTTTTTTTTACAGTATATCAATCCTGTGGGAATAAAATAAAAATACAAAATAAAATAAAAACACAAAATAAAATAAAAATACAAAATAAAATAAACATTAAAATCTCCCAGGATTCCTCTGACAGGAAAGACAATTTACGCATGTGCAAAAAAAAGAGAGATTTCCTGGTGCCAAAGATAAACTAGAAGAATCTATCTCTTTCTCGGGTGGACCTTTGACTGGTGAACATGTGTCAACTGTTCGGGAAGAAATTCCCCAACAAGAGCTCATTGGAATCCAGAAGAAGGAAATAAAATCAGTGTCCTAAACTGTCCCTCTAGTGTCTCTGTATCCTTCCGTCTTTTCTTTGTCAATTTAGTTCAGCGACGAAGGCATTCAACAAGTTTTTGGATGTTTAGGTGAAAGAATCAACCCAGCACTAATAGCCATAACATCCATAATCCTTTGTGGATTATTTAAAAATTGAAACCTATTTTAGATTTTAAGAATCTTTTTCATATCTTTCCCAAGAGTATTTTGTGCATAATTGAATGTAATGAACTTGAATGGAACTTGGATTTCTCATTGAGAGCCACTATCCATCACACCACCAGCACATCCCAGTTGTTGGGAAGAAGCTGTCTAAATAGAATTTTTTTCATGGGTACATTATAATTTACAGATGCAGATGCGTAACAATTTATCTACAATATTTTTCTTTGTACTCCTTATTTAATTTTAATTTATTTTATGCTTTCACGGTCAAATAACATAATAAATGTCATCTTCATATTAATGATTGATTTTATTTAGAGTTGGGTTCTGCTTTTTCATTTATGTGCCATATCCTTTCAGGATGTAGTCGATCATGGCCCTCCACATTTCCCTGTTCCTTGTAGCTCTTAATAAGTTTTGTCTTTTTGTTAATTCTCCTAAACCCTGTTCTGCCATCCATTTGCTCAAGCTCATCACTTATGTTAAAGGCTGCTTTCCTTTGTCCTTCATTTTGTCCTGTGAGTATCTGATTTTCCAAGCCCTCGTTCCTCATTCCTCAACTGGCTCTTTTTGATGTTAAGTATAAGTTTCCTCTTTGTTTCCAATTTTTTAAAAACCTTTTTGTTGCTCACATTTTCAGCTCAAAGTATTCTCAGCATCTTTCTGTAGAACCACATTTCTATTGCTTCAAGTCTCTTCTTCATCCTTGAGGAGATTGTCCAGCATTCATTGCCATACAGAAGAACAGATATCACATAACAGTTCAGTACTCTTTTCATTGTTTTCAACAAATTTTTCCTGGCTCTTAATACTATCTCATTGCTACAGACACTATATTTAGTGGTTACATGTATTCAAGGAGACATCCCTGTTTTTTTAAAACAAGAAACTTAAAATCTACCAGTCCATAGATTGAAAGTATTTTTAAGGAAAATGTGCCTATTGACAAGAATCAAACCTCTATTCCCTTTGTTCTGGGAAAACACTTTCTAGTCCACTATTTACATTATTCAGACTATTATCCTAATTTTTCTTGCCATATTTATCATAATGCTTCGGCTGTTGTATACTCTGGCCTTCTTCAGGTGGGTGGAATGTCAGACTGAACCCTTTATTTCACTCGCTGGGGTAGACTGTTCTAGTTCCATATGCCATGTCTAATGGAAGTCAGTTATCAGTTATCTCCTGTTAATTCACTTCTCCAAGTTCTCCACTGCCTTAACCAGGTATTGAACTCACAATGTCATTGGATCTAACCAATGCCTTTATCCACTGTGCCATGTGTCCTTAAGAACACATGGCACAGTGGATAAAAGATAAGTTTGACATTCCAACCACCTGAAGAAGGCTGGAGCATACAACGGCCAAAACATGATAAATATGGCAACAAAGATGAGAACAATAGTCCGAATAATGTAAATAGTGTACACAATAAACCATCTCAGAAATATAGACAGATACCTTCAAGTCCAGTGTGCTTTACCACTAGGATACAAGAAAACATTTCAGCAAAGCAAAGCTTTGTTATACTGTTTAGGAAATGCACACTTCTTTTGAAATCTACACAGTAACAACTAAAATGGATCATACAGACAATGTGAAGAGAAAATAATAACATAATCCAGACTTTAACATTCCACACTGTTTCAGAGCCTCTGGTAAAAAAAACATGCAATGATAACAGCAAAAATTGCAATATGAGCAAGGGTAAAAAAATGAGCGCTGAAGAGATTAGCTTTATAATACCCAGAAATTCATACACAGATGTTCTCAAGGACAGTGGATAAAGGCGTTAGTTAGATCCAGTGACAGGACCCAAAGAGTGTGAGTTCAATATCTGGTTAAGTCAGTAGAGAATTTTCAGGGGGGAATTAACAGGAGATAACTGACATCATTTACACATGGCACTAGAATAGTCTACCACAGTGAGTGAAATAAAGGGTTCAGTTTGACATTTCAACCACCTGAAAAAGGCCGGAGTGTACAACAGCTGAAACGTTGAGATAAACATGGCGACAAAAATGAGGACAATAGTTCGAATAATGTAAATAATGTAATAACAGTTAGTGTATTCAAGAAAAATTATTTTAATAAAAACACTTTATGAATTCAAACCAAAAGTAGCACTGGTTGATCTGTTAATAAATGCCATATGTTTCCATATAAGGAAACAGCTAACGTAATTACCACTAGAGATGAGGAGGACAGATACTATATTTTGATTCTACCCTGATGACCATGGAACAAAGAAAATCCTAACTTGATTAGAATTGGCTGTTCAGGAGTCAATGAATACTAAATGTTTTCTTATAAGGAAACAACTAATATTGCTATTACCACTAGTAATACTACACTTTGATTCCAACTTAATGGCCAGGTTTTTGGTTTATGTTGTTTTACAGTATATGAACATGAATGGGTTATTTAATGCTGACAAGATTTTTAAGATAGGTTCATATGAATAGAATATTATTCTCTGTCAGAAATCAGTTTGTAGGTCAGGTTTCATTGAGGTATTTTTGTAAAGAGGGGTGTTATTGAGAGTCAAATTTATTGATGGTAATTTTTTTTTTTTTCAAAAATATATTGCTGGTATTTTTACTATAAAAATGTATTTTCATACTTTCATAGATTTTTTTACCCTAGTTTGGAGGTTAACCATTTTCTCATAGTTGGGACCCCAAAGCAGACCGGGGAACAACAGCAATTAAAAGGTGTTTCCATGCTCCTCAAAACCTCATGATCAGAGACTTTGTTGCTGGATGTAGTTTATAGTCATACCCGGTATGACCCAATGGCCAAGGAGCAAAGAAAAGCCTGGCTGGAGGTCAATGGATGCTGGGAGTGTTTCCTTATAAGAAAACAGCTAATATTGCTATTACCATTTTCAAACTGTTTCATTTATCCAATGTAAATACAGAAACCTTTGAGATAGTTGGCTGTCAAAAGCTTTCATTCATCACTTCATCAAAATTTTATAATAATGAGGATAAATTATCAGGCATATGAATCAACGCAAACAAGGTAGAATGAAGATTGACGGGCAGAAGGTGTTAGTAAAAAAAATTGGTGGTGAGAGATGAGAAAATTTTATCAGAAATTTGTCACTGCAAATATTGCAAAATAAGAAACAAGAAAAAAATAATCTTGAAGACAATTGGAAATCTGTGAGTAAATATTTTAAAATCCTTTCTCATTTTTTTGAAGACGTGTTTTTCTTTTTCCTTTTCTTGTAAATCATATAATGCATTAACATGAATTATACAATTAGAAACAGCAGGAGTAATAATGGCAATTTTCAAAATGTAAAATGTATCTGCACAAGGGGGTGCTGAAAAGTAATTGGCAAAAATTTATTTCCCCAAAACCTAATCAAATGATATTAGATTTCTTTAAAAAAAATAACATTCCTTCTTGATCGAGTCAAGAATTTTTCAGCAGCTTTTTCTTTTTTTCTGTACCATGTCCATTAAGGACATGGGTGGTTATAGCTATCCACAGCTTCCTGTCTCTTGTAGCTCAAAGCAACGTTTTACACTTTATCATCTGTCTTTATCCCCTAAACTCATTAGGTAGGTTACTTGCTGTTTTCCCTCTGCAAATCTTTCCCTCAATATATCCTGTGAGTATTAAATTTTCCAATCCCTCTTTCCTCATAATGGGTCCCAGAAATTTCAGCATGTAATAATTTGGGTGGGGAATCAGTTTATTAATAAAAATGTAAAAATGATCCCCCAGTTTAAGTACATCAGAATTTTATATTATTAATAGAAGGAGGTGATGAAAAGTTTTGTTCCAATATATTTGCTTTCCCAAAATCTAACCAGATCACTAAATATCAGAATTTGTTTTTTGGTATCTTTGGGGATTTCTTCATCAAGTACAGAACTTTTCAGTACCATTCATAATCAAATTCTAAAAGCTAAATTCAGTCCATTTGTGCACTTGTAAAATTCCAGATATTCAAGTTTCATAGGTACATCAATTTTTTAATAATAAAAATCAAACTACACTGTATAGTTTTAAAATTAAAATTTAGATTTTATTTTGAGAATTTGATGATAAAGAGGTGCTGAAAATTTCTTCATTCAACTAAAGAGCATTTAAAAACCAAAAAAAATTAAAAGAAAATCTGACATTTTGTCACTTGGTCAAATTAAAGGAAATGGGTGAAACACTTTGTATATATGAACACATTTTACATTTTAAAAGTTTCTTTTTGTAATATTCATGACATCCAATGAAACTGGGTTTTTTTACTAAATTTCAACCATTGTAAGACTCAAGAGCCACTCAAGGTAAAGAGTTACAGTTGAAATTTAAATGATAAGTGAGATATGTGATATGAGGAGGGAGGAAGTGGGGATTATGACCAAAAGGAGGATAGATAATGAATGACTTTTGACACAAAGAGATCAAGGTTAAAGTGTTCAGGGAAGCAGGCACAGAGGAGTTGGTTCCACAAAGTGGCAATTCTTAAAGAAAAGCTATCAGAATGAAACTTCCTTCTTACATTTGGAACACAGAGGAAAGATATGAGATTTACCTTTACAGAAGTAGAAATGGGTGTCCTAGCTGTAAAGGTCTGAATTTTTGGAACTAAAGAATGGATATCATCTGAACATTTGCCATAGAAATAGCAACAGATTAGTGAAAAGTTTGCAAAGTTGCATCTATGGGAAAGTGGCTGCAGATTGGAGAATATGGCTTCCCTCACACTAATCATCAATTAAAGTTACACCACTACTAACCATGGGTATATCATACTCGATTTTGAAAATATAAAAAAAAATATTAAATATAAATCTTTATTTGAAATATTTTACATGCAGGCACTTCAAACTTTGTACTTTGAGTTAACATTAATAGGAACTGAAAAGCATTATTTAGGTAAGAAAATCAGGTACTGAAAATTGTAACTAAAAATAAGAAAATTTGCGCTGGATACTATATACCCATGGTTAGTCTTCTAGGGTTAGAAATCTGAATTATATCATGAAGGGAATGAATCTAAATTCACTGGACATCAAAATATGTAAAAATTTACATTTTAAACTAAGCATCTCTTTATCTTCAGCATTCCCCAATGTAGGATTATAACTAGAATATTTTGTATATTGTCTTCACTCCTTTTTCTTTTTATGTGCCATGTCCTTTCAGGATGTAGGCGATCATGGCTCTCCACCTTCTTCTATCCCTTGCAGCTCTCAACAAGTTCCTTCCCTCTGCTTCCTCCCCCAGACTATGTTCTGTCATTCACTTGCTTAAGCCTGCCAGGTATGTCATGCATTCTTTTCCCTTGTCTCTCTTTCCCTCTGTTCGACACATGAGTATCAGATTCTCCAGACCCTCTTTGCTCATTATGTCCCAGAAACTTCATCTGCGACTTCCTGATGTTGAGTATAAGCCTCCTTGTTTGTAACCTCTCTAAGATCTCATCATTGCTCACATGCTCAGTTCATGATATCCTTAGCATCCTTCTGTAAAACCACATCTCTGTCGCCTTGAATCATGTCTTTATTTTTGAGTAAATCATCTAACATTTGCTACTGTAAAGGATGACAGATGTCACATAACAGCTCAATATTCTTTGTTATCAAAGAAATCCTCCTGTCTCACAATACTCTGTCCAGCTTTTGGAATGTGCCCTTGGTCATCCCAATACATCTATGGATCTCAGTGCCACACTTACTGTCCTCTGTCAAAATTCTTCCCAGATATTTAAACTTTTGCGTCTGCTTGATTCTAGTGTTCCTGTCACTAAATATATAAAATTTCATCAATCATTATTAGTATGAAGAAGTCCTTTTGAAAGAAACGTGTAAAGTTGGATTTTGTTCTCCATTTTGTCATTCAATTAAACACTCACATGCATATATATGTGTGTCTATATTACCATAAAAGTACAAATATTTGTGTATACTTGTTAAAACATCTTATTTGGAACATTTCCAGGAGGCATACAATAGATTCCCATCCAAAAATTATGTATAGTTTTATCTTTGATGTATTCATAGATTCCTGTATGTACGCCTCCATATGTGTAAAAATTCAGATATAAATATGTTTGTAAATACAATGTAAATAGAAGAAAAGACAAGAGGAAAAACTTTTATGCCAATGTGTTTCATTCCTTGAGGAACTTTATCAAGGAATGAAACATGTTGGTATAAAAGGTTTCCTTCTTTTTTTTTTTTACTTATGTCTCTCACTCTCTCTCACTATATATATATATATATATATATATATATATATATATATATATATATATTTAGAGTGTTTGTTCTCATGTTTATCTACTGTTTGGACAATGAAATTCCCAGTGTAATGGAAAATGTTTCAACACCAAGTGTACACAGTTCTAAAATACTAACAAGTAAAATTTGAGAGGAGGAAAAAAACTTTTGAGAAATATATTGTGTACTTCTCAATGAAATACAGATAATGGGACATGTTTTATTGAGTTTACGACTGTGAATTCCTTTTGGGCAAAGAAACAAACAATTTCAGTACAAAGCAGTTAAAATACATAAGAACATGCAATTTTGAATTTAAGCAGTATAAACATAAATATTGACCCTGACAATAGCAGCTTATATAGCATAAGTGATAGTGGTGGTGGTGATGATGATAATAATAATGATAATAATAATAATTTAATTCAAAGTCTCAAAAATGTGGCACATGAGAATATCAACAATTCCTGTTGTAGCCCTCAGATTGGTTGGAAAAGATTCCAGTAGATTCATTGAAGGGATTCCTGGAATCCCATGCCTTAAAGAAATACAAAATATTGTTCTCATGAGTACAACCTACATCTTATGAAGAGCTTTATCTATGTAAAATATGTGTTTTTTTTTTGTTTTTTTAAATTTAATTGATCAGTGGAAAATGTCATGATGCCATTTCTAGCCTTAAGTTCTCTGGGAGGAACCCGGAAACAAATGTGTGCACACCAGGAATCAAAGGAAATAAAATAATAATATGTGACACATCAAGATATCAATAATTCCAGATGTATTTGGAGCCGTTGGATTGAATGGAAAAGGTTCCAATAGACTCTATGAAGGGATCCATGGTAGCCCATGCCTTAAAGAAATACAAAAAATTATACTCACAAGTACAGCTCACACATTATAAAGAGCTTTATGTACATAAAATGTGTGTGATCTTGGGGGGGGTGCTTTTTTTTTTGTTTTTTGCTATTTCTATGGCAAATGATCAGATGATATCCATTCTTTAGTTCCAAAAATTCAGACCTTTACAGCTAGGACACCCATTTCTATTTCTGTAAAGGTAAATCTCATATCTTTCCTCTGTGTTCCAAATGTAAGAAGGAAGTTCCATTCTGATAGCTTTTCCTTAAGAATTGCCACTTTGTGGAACCAACTCCTCTGTGCCTGCTTCCCTGAACACTTTAATCTTGATCTCTTTGATTCAAAAGTCATTCATTATCTATCCTCCTTTTGGTCATAATCCCCACTTCCTCCCACCTCATATCACGTACCTTACTTATCATTAAAATTTCAACTGTAACTCTTTACCTTGAGTGGCTCTTGATCCTTACAGTGGTTGAAATTTAGTAAAAAAACCCAGTTTCATTGGATGTCATGAATATTACAAAAAGAAACTTTTAAAATGTAAAATGTGTTCATATATACAAAGTGGTGCTGAAAAAAATGATCAGTAAAAATTTCATGAGCCATTTCTGATCTGAGATCTTTTATTGGGACCTGGAAGGAAATATGTATACAACAGAACACCAAGGAAATACTACTAATAATAATGATAGTAATAATAATGTATGTTAAATAGTAAGGTTGACATCATCATTATTATCAGTGTAGTCTCTATCCATTTCTCTCTTCACTTAAATCATTATTACTATTATTATTAGTAGTAGTGGAAATAGGGGTTTGCTACAATGTGTGTGACATGGTAGATCTGGTGGAACTAAGGACTGTAGTTCATCTGAACATTTTCCATGGAAATAGCAACAGAGTAGAGAGAGGCTTGTAATGTTTCATCCATGAGACAGGAGTTGTAGGGTGGAAAATAATTTGACACACACAAGAACACAGAGATGTTTTTGGACTCTATCAAGACTAGATAGTGAAGACTAGGCAGCTCCTGTCCATACATAGCAGTAGTATTTCATTTTCTGACTGATCTGGCTCTTGTAAATGTTGATGATAGCACAAGTCAGGTATTTACTGGAACAACACAGAGAACTGACCCTTTTTCCAGTATCTTTAGTGAGGGATCATATGTATGAGTTCCACTTGAGGTCTGGGTTGAGTTTAAGTCTCAATAGAGGCTCAGGGCATGGGGCCTTCCCAAGGGAACATTTGTTCATTGTGATTGGTGATAGTTCAGGCTCTGATCAGTGATGATGAAATGTTACAAGTTTGGTTTTCAAGGTATTAAATGTGAATAATTAGATTTTCCTCCACTGAGCTGTTAGAGATAGGTCAGTGGAAAAAGGAATTTGTGGAGAGCCATGACTGCCTGAATCCAGAAGAGATATATCATTCTAAAAAAGGACTTTTGGCAGTTAGGAATTAATGTAAGCATTACTGACCAAATTGGGTGATTGTATATACAGGAATCTCTTGATTAATGTGTTTTCGATAAGTATGCTAAAATTTACATATACCAAAATTTGATTAGTGCATGCATAATACTTGATTAGTGTGATAAAACATTCTTCAATTTTACCATAGTAATTCAAAATTGAATTTCTTATAGTTACTGATTAATTAAAAATTTTCTAAAATTTAAAAATGGAACATGGGTAACTATTTTGTTTGTCAAGTATTATGTTATCTCAGTAATTACAGTAATGGTCTAAAAAAATGAACAATTATAAGTAGACAAATTTTATAATATAAGCCAATAATAAAAATACACATCTGAATATTTGTCTATTAAAATTTTTTGGATATTTTGATTTTTTTTCATTTTATTTTGAAGGTCATAAAAGGAAATTTCTTATGTTATATTAAAAAAAAATGAACGATTTAATTAGATACAGAAATTTACATTTATTAAAAAATATCGAAATATAAAAGATGTATGCATTGACTATGGAAAGATTATAAATAAAATTTTTAGGTTAAAATACCAATGATTATATCTGTCTATAAGACTGTGTGTATGCTATCCCATGCAGCTGCGGAAAGAAATATAAAGAGGAGACAGGCCACCCTCTTAAGGTAAGGCTTCAAGAACACCAGAAAGAACATCATTGGAAAGTTCGTAAACTTAAGGAAACAGCACATATGCTAGGCCACAAAAATCTCCTGAGCTGACCAAGCATAGAAATGAATACAATATGGGAACCAGTAATAAGGAGTGGCAGAGAAAAGCGATAATAACAACTAAAATTGCAATATGACCACTGGTAAAAACATGCAATGATAACAGCAAAAATTGCAATATGAGCACTGGTAAAAAAAAATGGTTGCTGAAGACATTAGGTTTATACCCAGAAATTCATACATAGATGTCCTCAAGGACAAAAAGTAAGCAAATTAAAAATTAATTGTGAATGAAACTAAAATTTGAGGTACAATTGACATCATTTCCTATAAGTTATATTCAATTAATGCATTTCCGATTAGTGCGTATCATTTAATGTACACATTAGCCATACTAATCGAGGGATTATTATATATATTTCTTTTCATAAAACAAAACATTTAAAGTGTTACAGCTTCCTCTGATTGATGTCAAATACAATCAAAGATTAAAAATAATTAATAAATAAAATAATAAATAATTTATAGAAAAAGTTTCATTACTGTCATATTACTATTATATATGGCAGTGGTAATGATAATGTTAACTGTTTCCTTATAAGGAAACATGTGAGCAATTTGTACTAGTATTGGTTGAAATTTATAAAATCTTTCTCTTAAAACAATTTTTCAGGGAATTTGTTTCTCAAGTCCAGTAGCTGTTATTGCTTTTTCTAGTATTGATGAACCTTCCTAACTTTTTGTTCGATGTAGTTTGGAATTACATTTGATTGTATTATTATTTTCTCTTTGAGTTACATGTGATATCCATTTTAGTTGTTGCTGCTGCTGAAAGTCTTTGAGTGTTGTGCTATCAGTTATTTGGTACAGTTCTTTGTGATTCTGTAGTGCTTGACCACAAGGTTCAAAGAAGTGTGTTTTTTGTACAAATTCCACAGGCTTCATTCACTCAAAGCCATTTTTAACGATTGATTTTAGAAAGTGGTTTACATATATAGTGTCATATAATTATTATATATTAAACTTATAATAATGTTATTAATCACGAGTTTGCATATTTGAAAATTAAGTTTTAAGTAAGTGAAAAGAATGATTCTGATTTTGTCACAAATAGTAGTCATGCCAGAAGAGATGAATAAGTTACCATTCTAGTTTAATCTAAGGAATCTTTCAAAGATTACAATGTGTCCATGAAAGACAAGATAATCACCAGGAATCAATTCACTAATAATAAACTTAACCATTTTTTTTTCCTTGGCATCTTCAGAATTTAAATTTTCTTGCATTTTTTCTATCTTCTTTCTCAGATGTCTTGCTTTTTGTGTTTTTTTAATTTTCTCTATTTTTCTTCTTTTGCAAACTTATAATTTTCTTTATAACCATTCTCTTTTTATCTTTCAACTGAAAAGTCTGTCATATCTCCTGTTTTTTCTTAACATTCCTTTTAATTACCAACAGAATACTAATTATGAGGATGAAGTAGAAAACTCGTTTTGGTCACTTTTGATAGTCTTTTTTTTTTCTTTTTGAACAAAAAATTCAGGAAAGAACAACAAAAATTAGTCTTTCTTCTTTTAATACAAAAAAGGATATTGGTGTGTTGTCATCTTGAGAAAAACTACTTCCTAAAAAGTTATCTTATTATCAATTTTGTTTTTCAGGGGAAAGAAGTTTAAATTTTACAATTACAAATATAATGAAATTTGGACACCAGTGAGCATTTTAGTGGAAAAAAGACACAGAGAGAAGAGTGGTTATCTTGGACATGAAAGTGGACATAAAATAGCCAGACCAGGAAGAAATTTACTGAAACAAATAGACAGATAAGGTAATATTCAAAAAACATGGAAGAACTAATAACGGAAAAAATAATTTTAAAAATATGACTTCAAATAAAAAAACAGCACTTCCTCCCCTGATCAACGAAAAAATTGTTTAAACTTTCAAATGAAAAAAAATCATTGTAAAAAATAAAAGAATAAAAATTAAGAAAAAATTAAACTTTTCTTTGTGAAAAAAAAAAAAAAATGAATACAAGTTACCTTACTAAATGAAATATATCAACATTAAACAAAATCTTTTTGAGTAAGCCCACCCAGTAAAAACATAATAAAAATATAAAAATTTCTCATGATATTATCGCAATGTATTGTCTAATGTACAACAAGGAATACAGCAATCTTTTCTGAGAGGTTGAAAAATATGGAAAATAACAAGTAACTAAGGCGCTAATACAAGAAAAAACAAATTCAAGATAAAAGCTGATTATTTAGTTTGAATATGTTTTAGCAAAGAACTACCAAATTCTATGTTCTACCAACCATGACCCATAAATGGTCAGATATCTTTGTGAATAATAATCCATTTTTTTCTTTTAGTACTTGACAAGATTATCACAGAAGAGGAGCAAAGGCATTAAATGAAATTTGAGAATGTTAATTGTCAATATGGAAAAAAATTGAAGTCGCTGAAGAAAATTTAAAAAAAAAATATTACAGAAATTAATACTTGAAGAAAATAAAGAAATTCAAATTTAAATTTTAAAAGGAAGGTGGTCTCATTGTGACTCAGTCTTATGCCTCTGAAGGGGATAACATTAGTGTATTCTAGACCCAGCCAACAAAAAAGTACTTTTCATTTATAAAATAATCGAGATAAAAGTAATTTAAAATTAAAAGAAATATGTATATATATATATATATATATATATATTGATATATATATATATATATCCCCATAAGATTTGTTTTATAGTGGTGATTGTGCAGGACCAGCCACACTTTTGGAGGAACAAATACAGAAACCTGGTGCACCAATGCATGCCACAAGGTTCCCAAAACGACCCTCCAGGTTTTTGAATTCAGAGTTGTCCTTCTCCTAGACCAGTTGCCATCCAAAAAGAACCCAGTCTGTCCTGCTATTTTTAAATAGTTGGAGGAGATGAAGAGGATACATACCTTTCCCACACGTAAGAGTGCAGTGGATTCGACTGAATTCAAACTCGGCTCTGCAAAATCCAAGCCCGCTAAACTGCTCCACACCGCCTCCTCTATATATATATAACAGGCAACAAGAAAGAGTAAAGTGCAAAAAAGGTGGTGCAAAAAAGTAGGTAAACAGTATTGTACAAAATATTGATTATTATACAAACGTATCAATAATAAACATATCAATTCCTCAAATAGCCAAACTATTCGTCCCGTCATTCCCACAATCCTCTTTACCTACAAAACATTTACTATTATTATTATTTATTAAAAATGAAAATTATAATAAATGTATCATAATAAAAACTATGAAAATAAAAATATTAAAATTGATTTTAAGTAATTAAATGAATTCTAGCATTAAATAAATCTTAGAACCACTATTATAATAGTGGTATAATATAATATACCTACTTTTTGCATCTCTCTCTCTCTCTATATATATATATATATATATATATAAATATATATATATATATACAAATAATTCTTACATATATGCCTGTACAAATATATATATATATATATACAAATATTTCTTAGATATATATCTGCACAAACATATACATTATATGTGCCCACTTATATATAAATGTGTATATAATTATATAATATAATTATTATATAATAATTATATTAGACCAATTTTTTTAACTGCAAAACATTTATTATTATTATTTATTATTAAATAAAAACTATAATAAATTTATTATAATAAAAATTATGAAAATAAAAATATTAAAATTGATTTTAAGGAATTAAATGAATTCTAGCATTAAATGAATCCTAGAACCACTACTATAGTACTGGTTACTTACTGTATACCTACTTTTGCAGGCCCTGTATGTGTATGTATATATATATATATAAAGGGCCTGAGAACCATACCATGGGTTGACCTAAGACTTGTCAGTGAAACTGGGTAGACAGAACACTTGGGAGACCATCGATAGCTGTGCTAGCATGAAGTCACAAGTCATCTTGACCGAGGGTTTGAGTGTGCTGGCTTTGTTCAGATTGTTGATCACGCTAGATAACACGCTCTCTCCCAGAAACTGAAACTAAGGTTTGCTCAGCATAGTTGCAGTATAAACCGCAGGTGGGCTCTGTACAAGTGTCTAAATTACGGACTGGCTAGCTGCCCTAGAAAACAGGTATCCTCAAATATGAGTGGCCAGATATTATATATATATATATATATATATATATGTGTGTGTGTGTGTGTGTGTGTATGGTAGATATGTTAAGTAGACAGAACTGTTCTGACATATCAATGGTTTATGCGAACTGATTATGATTTGACGATGCCAGATTATGCGTTCTCTCTCAGAGATTGTAACTAAGGTCCGCTCAGCATAGCAGCAGCATAAACCATAGGTTAACTCTGAGAGTATTGAAGACGCACAAATATGACTGAGTAAGTGTCTGTAAAAGGATTTAGTTAGCTACCCAGACAGATGGACATACTTGAAAATGAACAACTAGTCATTTACTTGATATGCATGCATGTGTGTGTGTGTGTGTGTATATGTATATAAAAATAAAATAAAATCTCAGTCTTTCATCGAGACTTTTTTATCAAAAGTCCTGATGAGGGATTGAGTTATTATTATCATCATCATTATATATATATATATATATATATATATATATATATATATATAGAGAGAGAGAGAGAGAGAGTGAGTAAGAGAGAGTGTGTACAATAAGCGCCCCTCACCTATAAAACTAGAAAATTTTAAATATATGTAGTAAGAGTAATAAATCTGTTGGTATATAATCCAAGTGAATCCCAGTAATATAAAATATTAAAACTGATCCACGAAAAGAGCTCAATGTATTTATTATTAAAGAGTAAAAAGTAATATACAATAATCACCTCATATGACCTCATTATCTGACAGACGAAAATATAATTCATCAGTCTCATCAATCCAGGTGTGTGTGTGTGCATTCACATATAAAAATAAAATAAAATTTTCTGTCTTTCATCAAGACTTTTTTATCAAAAGTTCTGATGAGGGATTGAGTTGTCATTATCATTATTATATATATATATATATACACAAATATAGTTTTCAGGTGTGCTGTATTTATGGGATAAAGTGCTCAATATCAGAGATAGAGCATATGCAAATATAAATATAAAAGTGAACATTGAAGTCAACATTCAGAGGTGACAGGCTGTTTCATGCTAGACACAATCGCCAGGCCACCTGATATATATATATATATATATAGTGAAGGTAATAAATCTGTTGGTATATAATCCAAGTGGATCCTAGTAATATAAAATATTAAAACTGATCTACAAATAGAGCTCAATGTATTTATTATTACAGAGCAAAAAGTAATACACAATAATCACCTCATATGGTGAATAAGCTTGTTCAACAGATGAATATATAATTCATCAGTCCCATCAACCCGTGTGTGTGTGTGTGTGTATATGATATATACATATATATATATATATATATATATATATATGATAAAAATATAGTTCTAAGGTATGCCATATTTATGAGCAGAAGTGCTCAATATCAGAGATAAAGTGTATGTAAAATACAATATAGAAGTGGACAATGAGGTCAGCACCAAGCAGTGGCAGTCTGTTTCATGCTTGATCGCAATCTTGTGTGTATATATATATATATATATATATATGTTAGCTCTATCTCTGATATATATATATATATATATATATATATATATATATATGTATATTAGCTCTGTCTCTGATATTGAGTGCTTTCTAATAAGTACCGCATATATAATATATAAATAATAATAATAATAATATATATATATATATATATATATATATATATATATATATATATATATATTTATATTTTTATACACACACTTTTCATATATATATATTACACGAATCATTCATACAAAAAATAGATTAGTAAAATTAATGATATAAATGGCGAAATCTTCTTCGCAAACAATTTTTTTTAAAGTTGCATTAACCTACGAATCACTTGATGAATGTTATGATCCTTGTTTTTAATAACTTCAAATTGTATAAGGTCTTTTTTTAATTTGCTAGTACTTTTGGCTGTACATTCAGCCATCCTCAGGCATGGAAATTATTTTGTTTTTTATTAGATCCAGGTAATATCGGACACGAAAAATGAAATGCGAATCGAAATATGTTTTTTTTAGAAATGTGTTATTGTTAACGGATAAGAACTTATGGAGCATGCAGTCGCAACACTAAGGCTGAATTTTTTTGCAAAATTTAAGAGAGTGGGTTTTTATTAATATGGTAATTTGAGAATTTTTTTTTTTTAGTTTTTCAGTCAATGTGGCATGAACTAAATTGTTCAATAAATAGAGTAATGTCGCAGCTGTTATCCTGAAGATTTGCATGTTGGATCAGTTCTTTTTAAATCAAATATGTGGTTCAGTTCAATTTTTAGTATATGAATCATTCAAAAAAAAATAGATTAGTAAAGTTAATGATATAAATTGCGAAAATATATATATATATATATATATATATATATATAAAAATAAAGCAAAAGAACAGTGAGATTTATAATACAGTGTTCTTATTAATTGTTTCTATTTTTAAAAACAGTACCCAATACAATTCTGCAGAACATAGATATTATAAATTCACTAATTTAAAAATATGGTTCCATCGCTACAGAGGAATTACCGTGTTTCAAAAACAGAAACTAAAAACTTCAAATTTAATTATAGAATTAAATTAAAATCTTAACAGTTTCATTTTCAAGAGAATTTTGAAATTCCAAAATTCGCTTGAAAATGAAACAGTACAAGGATTTTACTTTAATAATTAAATTCTGAATTAAATTTAATTTGATTTTTAGAACCTAAATTTGATGATTTTAGTTTCTGTTTTGAAATATATATATATATATATATATAAGATTCAATAATTAAAATATAAGATGGAACAGACTGTCGCCCTAAATGAATACTTTGTTCAAATTTACACACGCTCTAAATTTGATTTATCCCATATAATATATATATATATATATATATATATATATATACACACACAAACACACACATATGAATACACAGGTGTATTTATGCATGCAAATAAATTCAGACTGTGATATTCATAATTTCAAATATATATGCATTTACTGTTCTGTGGTTGTTTATTAATAAAAATTATTTTTGTGAAATCCTGAACAGCAGCCATTTTCTTAGTTTCCTCTATATCAACAGACATAAAAATTACAAAAACAATTTCTTGCCACTGATGTTTTTAAATAACAGAGGCCTCGTTTTACAATCTTTCTCGATAGACATATCTGTAAACAGCAGAATCAACTCCTGACAAAATTGCAGGCATAATACCGTGACTAAATTCTCAACCTCTCTCAGACAAATCAATTCCCCCTCAACCAACCCCAAGTGTATTTTTAACCGTTTTTAAAATATTTCCCAAATAAAATCAACATGCTTTTTCAAATAAGTAATTATTTAAAAAGAGGTACATTTTACTTTTTATTCTTATGATAGTTCTATGTTTATCATCTTTTTCTGTGTGTCATGTCCCTTCAGAATGTTGGCAATCATGGCTCTCCACGATTTCTTTCTTTTTTAGCTCTTAATAAAATTTGTCTATTTATTATCACTCCTAAACTTTGCTCCTTCATCCATTTACTCAAGCTCACTAGCCTGTTATGCATCGTTTTCTACTAGTGCTGTTGCCTTCAATCTGTCCTGTGAATATAAAAATTTCTGACCCTTCTTTTCTCATTATGAGCTCTAAAAATTTCAACTTTCATTTCCTGATGTTAAGTATTAATGCCCTTTTTGTTTTCATATTCTCTAAAACTTTATTGCTACTCACATGTTTGGTCCATAGTACTCTAAGTATACTTCTGAAGAACCATATTTTTGATGCTTCAAGTTGCTTCTTCCTCTGTAAGGAGATTGTCCTGTATTCACTACCTTATAGGAGGAATGATAATGCATAACATTTCAGTACTCTTTTCTTTGTTTCTAATGAAATTTTTCTTTTTAATAGTTTACTTAGATTTTGGAAGGCATCTTTTGCTAACTCACTATGTCTTTGGATTTCAGTGTCATAATTCTTGTCCTCTTTTAAAACACTTCCCAGATATTTAATTTGCATGCTGAGTCATTCCTTCTGCTAACAACCAGGCATTACATTCTGAAAATTTTATTGCTTTATATGAAGTGTTTATATTTTAAGCTTGGAAATTATTTAAATCTATATCTACTGTATTTGATATCACTTGTCACTCTTTTTTCTTTTACCATTATAATCTTTTATTTCTACTGAATTTCTAAAAGAAATGTTTTAAAAGGACATTTTTGATTCATTGTGACCAGCCCAAAAGCAAGAAATCCTAAAGAGTTCAAATATAAAGTTTTCCAGTTGTTCACGGACAAACAAACTTTAATAATAACCAAGAAAAAACCTGGCCTCTGGGAATCTTTCTTCCAAGCAGCAGCTGACCATTACATAAACAAAGTAATGTCAGGGGATACACATTAAACCCTGTGATAAAAGATGGTGAGAATGAATTACTTTTGCCATGACCCACACAGTTAACTTTGTGTCATATATTTACCCCAAAGGGGAAGCCAAAAAATACAAACTAAAACCTTTGACTTTTGATCCAGACCAGTGCATTAGACATCATTTAATATTGAGATTCTATTTTTCAGTTTTCTGAACAAAACAAAAACATGCATTTTATAGCAAGTTAGCAAAAGATGGGGCATCTTTAAATAAACCATGAACCAAAACTAACTTTCTGTTGTCTTTTGACTAAATTTTTAAAGAATAAATTGAAAACAGGAATGGGTTCATTGGTTTTTACAGGTATCAGTTCTCGTTAGGTTTTTTACTGTTTAATTTTTGCATGGGAGTATCTAGTAAGAACTGAACTCACAACTTAGCTGTAAAGGTCAACCAGAGTAGCTTCACTAAACACTACCCCATGCTGATTGTTTCTTGGTTTGCTTTATGAGATTTCAGTCCTTGTTTAGTTATTTAATGTAAAATTTTGTATGAAGCACCCAGTGAGGATCAAATTCATTACTCAGTCATAACCATGCTATCCTCACTGACCATTACCTCATGGCAATTGTTAACTGCTTGGTTATATGATATGTCAACTTTTCTTGGGTTATTTGATGTCAAATTCTGTATGAGCCACCTAGTGAGGATCAAACTTATTACTCAGTCATAATAGTCAACCAGAACAGTCTTGCTAACCCCAATCACATACCAAATTAGTAACTGAAATATGAGATTAGACAAAAAATTATTTACTATTAATATAATTATGGAAAATGTGGCAAGGCATGGTTTATTAATTTTAATGCCTCAAAAACAAAACTGTATTTTTTTAATAATCTGAGAGAACTGTTTTTACCTTCCATCTGTATGGTTGATGCTAACCTTCAGGAGAGTAACTCATTGTGCCTTCTCCACTAACATTTTCCACTGATATGAAGTGGAAAGATTAAATCAATTTCTAAGTCTGCAGCTAAGAATGTTGAGACAATTTTTCTCACCAGAATCTATCTTACATATTTATAAGTCTACCATTCATTCTTGCTTTGAATATTGCTACCACAACAGGTCTGGTGCTCCTGCTATGTATTTAGAAATTCTTGATAAAATCCAAAGAAAAAACTCCAATGTTATTTGTCCTGACCTGGAATCAGTCTCTTTCCCACCACCATAAGCCGTCCTGGGTATGACAATAAACTACATCCGTGTCCTGAGTAAGACAATAGACTATGTTCAACAGCAAGGCCTCTGATCAGGAGGTTTTGAGGAGTGTGGAATCACCTCTTAATTGCTGATGTTCCCAGGTCCACCTTGATTCAGGGTGGTAGCATCTGTTAGGGTCCCAGCTATGGGCAAATAGTTAACCCCTAAATTGGGGTCAAAACACTATGAAAGTGTAAAAATAGGTTTTAATACCAGAAATACTTTGTAAAAGAAAAAAATTATTACCATCAATACATTATTATCAGCAATACATTTTAGGCAAAAATTTTTTACCAGCAATCCTTTTTTGAAAAAAATATTATCAGAAATAAATTTTTTTGAAGGAAAAATATTACTAGCAATACATGTTTGAAAAAAAAACTATTACCAGCAATAAAAATCTTGTCAGCATTAAATAAGACATTGAGGTTGATATGCCATAAAACAAACCAAACCAAACCACCATAAGGTAGCTTCCATATGTCTTTTTTATAAATATTTTCATGGTAATTGTTCTGATGAACCTTCCTCTGTGATACATAGATGTTATGAATTTAAGCACAATATTAGATTAGGGGCAATGTTTCATAATTTTACTGTTGAAATGGTTAGTTGCAAAGTTCTATGCTTCTTCTATTGCACTTCTTGCTTGTGGAACTTTCTTCCAGTATTTTGCTTCCCAATCAATCTTTGATCTTCAAAAACTTAAGTACAATGTCAATTGTTATTTTCTGTCTTCTTAATTTTTCTTTTCTTCTCTCCTTAATAGTAGGTTTTCTCATATTCTGTAATACTCAGTAACCCCTTGCATCCTAGTGGCTGTATTGCCTTGCTTGGGGTGAAAAGATTAAAAAAAACATCAGTCTTTTTCATTTGCTGAATAAGAGTTAAAAAATATTTATGAAGCCAATCTAAACTAAAAAAACAGAAATAACAAAAAACTGTCTTGTGTCAATCTTTCAAGTGATAAGGCCCTGCTCGTTTGCTCTGCTTTTTAAAATCAGCATTTTAACTACTAGCCTTTTATCAGAACTTGAACAACACATGTGAATGGGAAATGCAAACCACCTCAGTCATGCTGTTGATCTATTCTTAGCTTTCCTGTTTCTTTTCTATGCACCTGTCTTGGTGTATCGGTTTGTGTAATTTCCTGAAAATGAGTTCTATTATTCCATAAATATTAACTTGTGTGCTAGAATAAATCAAGCTTTGTCTCTTTCTTAAAGTAACCTCTTTCTTATGAGTCTCTTTGAAAATCCTATTTCCTTTCCGGCCATTGTTCTAACTATTCTGTCTATCTTTACTTCTTCCTTCCTTTGTTCTTCTTTCTTTTTCCTTCTTTCTTTAGCATCACAATGCTTTATAATGGACAGATCACAGTTGCTAATCACTCACAATAAACTCTGTCACTGTATATGTCTACACATATGCACTTACTTCAATAAAGGTCAGCTGATTTGATAAACTTTAACCAATACCTCACAGCCTAGGACAAATCTATAACTGTTACTCTTCTGTTAATGAGATTATATCGAATTGACATTTGATCCAAAAGACAGTGCTCAAGTCAAACTGTCAACGTTTATTGTTGATGAAGAAATCAGAGTTCAAGAGATATATATTAAGTAATGAAAGGAAAGTCCAACACTTCAAACAGCTGGACATTTACAATATGGGTTCATCCTGGTGTAAACAGGTCTCTAAACAAAGGCTTGAAGAAAGTTCAAAAATTCAGCCTGACACAACCTGTATCCAAAGTATAGAACAATGGAGGCAGATCAAAATCACAAGTGGTTTCATCACTGCACCCCACCTCCACAATCCTATCTTTGTATTCAATGCAGCAACACCAGGACTGAGTACAGGTTGAGTTCTCTACCAGCTCAAATTGTCATCTACTCAGAACTAATATCATTTAGTGATAAAATAAAAAGTATGTTTGTAGTTTAATAGCAAAGCTTTTAGAGTTCATTATCATTACAATTGGTCTGATAACTGAATCTGGTTGAAGGATTGCTGTGCAGATGGGCATCTTACCAGTAGTTATTCATTTGGGTATCTTAGGCAAAGTAGACCTGCCAGAGCCCATCCTTCTCCAGTTATTTAGAAATCAAATCATATGATTTATATAGGGAATGATTGCATAATAAACTGAACATTTAATGAAGATAATTCAACTACATATAAACATATTTAAAAATGTTTGTTTTCAATAAATAATAAATATATATATATATATATATATATATATATATATATATATAATGAAAGAAAAGTATACGGAAAAAACAAACAAAAAATCCTATATGCAATTATGCTGTTTTAATGTTAATATAATGTCAACGTCGGACGTTTCAGTCTAGTAGACCATCTTAAGGATATATTCATAAAACATAATTAAACATAATTAACATTAGACTATATTTAATTCAATATGAAAAGACGATGAACATAAGGCGGATTTATGAGGCAGACATAATATCTATCTCACGCACGGTGAATACTAGACCTGGCTTCTTTAATATTTCCCCTTTTCTAGTAAGATTAATGCTCGACAAACGTACATATAAGTTTTAGATTAAAATAAAATTCTTTTCATTTTTCATTCAAAATACTATATTTTAGGAATACGTTTTCACAACATCACCCATGTGACGCCAATGTGATCATCAGTTGTCTGTTTTGATTAGTCTTACTCTTATGTCCGTCGTCTTTTCATGTTGAATTAAATATAGTCTAATGTTAATTATGTTTTATGAATATGTCCTGAAGATGGTCTACTAGACCGAAACATCTGACGTTGACATTATATTAACATTAAAACAGCATAATTGCATATTAGGATTTTTGTTTGTTTTTTCCGTATACTTTTCTTCATACTGTCGGATCTATATCCATATATATATATATATATATATATATATATATATATATATATATATATATACAGGGTGTCCCAAAATAATGTATACACTCTTTGAATCATTATAACTTATTCAATTTATGTATTTTGAGCTGTAAATAAGTTTAATACAAGAGAAAGAATACACATTTAAAGAATTTGAGAGTAAAAAAAACAGAAAATTAACTTTAATAAGATAAAAGCTACTTGGGGCAATGGCAGAATGTTCATATAATGATGAGTTCATATCAAGTGCTCAAACTGGTTGTCATTCTGTTCAATACACTTTTCATATCTTGAAGAAATAGACCTACAAATGTCCAGTATCATTTCCTCTGGTATTTGAGCACATTCTTCTTCAATTGCTACTCCCATTTCAGCAATTGTTTCAGGTTTCCTGCTGTAAACTTTGTCTTTTAGAAACCCCCACAAAAAGAAATCCAAAGGTGTCAAATCTGGTGATCGAGGTGGGTATTCAACTGTCCCTCTTCTTCTAATCTATCTGCTTCACATATTTTATTATTTTGGGACACCCTATATAGATATATTGGCCAGCTACTGATTTTTTGCTAGAAAATCCCTATTGAATACTCACTGTTTAAAATAAAAATGGGGCATCTATTTCAAATAAGAGTATCCACTGTAATAATGTCTGAAGTTAAAAAAAATGTCAGATTAAAAATAAATATATTAATTCTTTAGAAATTGCTACATTTATGTTTTGGAGTTGAAACTGGGCAGATATAGGATTTTGAGAAAACTGTTTTATTGAGGAATTGTGCTTTCTTTAAAAAAAAAATGGAAAACAGAGCCTTGTTGAAATGTGATGCTCTTTGTAGCTGAGTGGTAAAGCATGTCAGATCAAATGGTGGTTTCTCCTACAAAAGGGGATGTAGGTTCAATCCCTGCCAGAAAGAACATTTTCTTTATTAAGATTTCTCAAATAGATTTCAGAATAATTATATATCTGCAGACCCCAATAATTATCTGAAGAAGAAATATATATAGAAAACACTTTGAAAAACCTCCAATATCCTCATTATTTCGTCCACAATGCTAAGAGAAAGGCATACAAAATATACAATGACAAAAAAGATAATGAGATTAATAACAATGGCATTAAACTAGATAAAAACAAGCATATAATACTATCTACTAACTCCTTAACATCTTCTATCCAAAACAATTTATCCAATCTTAGCAATATCAAAATAATTACAACCACATCCAAAACAATTATGGATGAAGCTACCAAAAACATAAAACTAAACCAGCTCAACAAAAATCACTTAAACCCCTCAACCTTTCTTTCACCAACATTTGTGGTATTCGTACCAACTTCTGCAGTATGGAATCGTTCCTATTTGGAAAGTTTCTGGACATCCTAACAATAAGAAACTAATCTTAACTCTTCAATCCCCTATCTTTGATTTCTCAATTTCTGGCTATCTTCCTCTCCTTATGATAGACTTTCATGTCCACATGCATGGCCTGGGAGTTGATGTCTGCAAACATCTCCCACTGGAAAGTGATAATTAAAGGAGCTCTCAGCTCTCTCTTGAATCTCCATACCATTCTTACATGTGTCCCCATCACTCTCTACTTAACTCAGTCAGCTATCTCTTCTTTCTCTACCATTTCACTTCCTCTCATGACTGTTGTTGTGTGCTAGATAGTATTTTGGATGATATAGACAAGGCCATCTCCCTACACCCATTTGCAATATATTTGCGTTTAGTGACTTAAACACACTGGCATCTTTAACTTTTCAATCACTCAATCTCTCATGCAAGTGGTGGACTCCCCAATGCATTTCCTCAGTAATCCTGTTGGACACACTTCTCTTCTTTTTTAACTCTATCATGGACTCATGCAGCTTTTCCCACTTGGCAAATCTGATCATGTGTTAGTGTCTATAAACATTTTTTCCACTACCCTACGAGTCAAGATTCTCCTACCAACAGAATATCTTCCTTTTATCAGTATGCAGATTGGGACTCATTCAATGACTTCCTTCATAATGTCCTTTGGAATGCAGTTTTTAATCATTCTGATCATAAATGCACATTTGAGGTCTCCTTCTGGGTGAAAGCCAGTATTGATGCTTTCATTCCAGTAAGGAAATACCAAGTTAAACTGCATTCATCTCCTTGGCTCTCACCTGCATGCTCAGCCACTACAGCCCACAGGAATCACTACTGACTATACCAGAGTGACACATCTGATTGCAACAGACGTCTCCTTGTCTCTGTTTGTAATGAGTGGAAGCATGTCCTCAAAGAAGCAAAGTTACTGTTTGCTGATAGAATGAAACAATGTATAGCATCTCACAAATTTGGTTCTAGAGATTATTGGCAATTCTGCAAGAATGTGCTGAACAACATCAAGTCCTCAACACCTCCTCTATTCAATTAATTTGAAGTCCTGTCATCTACAGCAGATAAGGTTGAATGCTTTGCTTGGAATTTCTCTTCCAACTCAACACTCAATTCATTTGCAGTACCCACTCCTGATTTCCCCATTAGAACAGAGGCTCTACTGAGTGATATGGACACAGGTCTTGAGCATTATTTCTAAATCAAACTCCCATAAGGCAAGCAGAGGTGATGGGATCCCAGCTGTTGTCCTAAAAAAATGTGCTCCTGAGCTGGCTCTAGTTCTCTTCAAACTCTACAATTATTGCCTAGTTGCTTTCCTGCTTATTGAAAGTCCTCCTCTGTAGTTCCTATATTTAAGAACTCTAAAGAACCATCTGACCCCTCATCAGCCTATTAGTCTGCTACCACTTTTCAGCAAAGTCTTCAAAGGCTTTAATCAATGCTGAAGTAGTTAAGTATGTTACTTCTCATGATCTAGTCTCTGACAAACAATATGGCTTCTGCTTTGCCAGGTCTAACGCTGATGTGCTAACAGACATCACTGAATATGTATATCAAACTCTTAATAACAACAAAGCTCAAGCTGTGGCTCTAGATATCTTGAAGGTTTGACACACTGGCCTTCTATGTAAGCTCCAGGGCTACTGTATTACTGGATGATTGTTTGATTTAATCCAATCATTCCTATAATATCAGGAAATAAAGGTTGCCTTGAATGGCACACTTACAGGTCTTTTCACATGAACATGGGTATTCCCCAAGGCTCTATCCTGGGTCCTACACTGTTTCTGATCTTCATCAATGATCTTCCTGATGTCATCAGTTCCCAAGTAGGCATTTATGCTGATGACACTACCATTTACTTAACAGCAAATCCATCAGAGCTGACAAAGTTAACCTGGCTGTGGCTATTGAAAAGGACCTCCAACCTGTGGTTAACTGGGGCAGGAAATGACTCATATATTTTAATACCTCCAAAACAAAACAGCTCTCATTTAACAATCATGGAGAAATTTTCCTTCCTGCCATCAGCATGTCTGATGCTAGACTCCTGGAGAGCAACATATTGTACGTTCTTCACCTCACATTTTCAACTGATTTGAAGTGGAACAACTACATTGAAACAATAGTTGTATCTACTGCAAGGAAGGTTGGTTGACTATGTTGTGCCAGAAGGTTTTACTTGTCTTTTTTTTCTCTCAAGTCTGTCTTGCACATTTACAAATCTACCATTTGTCCATGCATTAAATACTGTTGCCATATCTGGTCTGGTGCTCCTGTTACTCATCTCGAGGTTCTTGATAAAATCCAAAGAAGGATCTGCAATGTAATTGATCCTTAATTGGCATCTTGATTCAGTCACTATTTTTACTGACATGACATGGCTTCCCTCTGTCTTTTCTATAAATATTTGCGTGGCAACTGCTCTGACAAGCTTTTTTCCCCCTGGTGCCCAGACTGAGTGAGTGTAAGCATGCTACTAGATTGGCATCTAGGTCCCACCCTTTTACTGTTGAACTAGTTAAATGTAACCACCACTTTTACTCCAACAGTTTCTTTTCTTGCACTTCCTGCCTGTGGATCTCCCTTCCATTTCCTTGCTTCCGTGATAACTACAATCTTCAAAAATTTCATTGCAACATCAGTTGCCATCTTCTATCTTCTTGAATGCCATTCATCCTTTAACCTTTCCCCGATAACCCCTATTTTGTCTTTTCTCTCACCTTCACTCTTTGTAAACCCATGCACACTAGTCAAATTTCCACCTCACTTCAGATGAAATGATTAAAAACAAAAAAATATGATCAGAACCAAAAATATCCAAAACAATTCTGAAGCAAGTATATATAAAATAAACTGTCAGAACTGTTCCTTACAATATATTGGGGAAAGTTGCAGAAATTTAAAAAACATATTTATGAACACAAAAAGGATCTTATATATATAACAATTTATCATTTGCAATGGCAAAAATGTTTTCCTTTCATCTTTAGTCATATATATATATATGTATATGAGACATGTTTGAATTAAAATATGATGCCTAAATATACACATACAAACACACATATATACATTGAATTAAGATATGATGCTTAAATACACACACACACATATATATATATGTGTGTGTGTGTGTATTTAAGCATCATATCTTCAATCAAACATGTCTCATTGAATAATATAGACATTGTATCTATTTTATTTTTAACATGATCCTTTTCAGTTCTCTAATCAGTCTCTTGATGTTAAGATGAAATTCATCAAGGAAGGTGTGGTAGTTTTTTTTAACCTAAGTACTTTCAATCTTTTCTAAGATCATTTTCAGAGGTAAATTACAAAGACAAAGTTATTGTAACGGCAATAAAATTTGCATTCTGTTGCGATAGTGTTTTTTAAAAACACACATGAATACACTCTGTTATAATTTTTAACATTTTAAATTTATCGATTGTAGTTATGGATTTTTTTCACAAAACAAGTATTTCAATATAAGGGAGCTGACGGGAAATGGGTGGAAATGTAAAATGGCATTAAATGTTGGTTATATTTATTTTGATACATTGTTGCTACATTCGTAATAAACTTGGTTGAGTGTTATTTGGCTGATTTTGACATAGAGGACAACGAGAATTTGAAATTTTTGTTAATTGTTTTTAAAGTGTGGTATATTGGTGTTGTCAACAAGTATTTCCCTGTATTGTGAAGATCTTATATGATTTGATTGGTTGATTTTGATTTGTAACAAATCAACCTTTTCAGTTTTTCAATGTTGAAATTTATTTTGTACACAATTTTTATTTTATTTTATATTTTTGGGGGGACAGATTTTACTAATTAACCTATTGCACAGAGGAGGGAGGAGAGGTTGATTCTTACCTTTTCCAAGGTTATGTGAATATAACAAACCCAAATGGAATTGGAATGCTGATTAACAATTCCATGACATTATCCATTACACCAGTTGCACATCCAAGATTAAAACATCTGGTATGCCCAAGCTGTCACCCATCTAGGTACTGATGAGGTTTGATATTGCTTAACTTTGGTGATCATATGGGAACCAGGGTTTCAATGTGATGTGGCTGTAAGCCCCTGATATTTAGTACATTGTTATCAAGAGAAAAGATTGATTCCTACCTTCCCAAAGACATTTATGTAAAACTGAATGTATTAGCATTGATCAGAATTTGAACTTGGCTCACTGATTTCACCTAGTATGACAGCATCCTGGGTATGATGCTAAACTACATCCACATCCTGGGTAAGATGATAAACTACATCCAACAGCAAGGCCTCTGATCAGTAGGTTTTGAGGTGCATAGAACCACCTCTTAATTGCTGGTGTTCCCAGGTCCACCCTGACCTGAGGTGGTAGCACCTGTTAGGGTCCCAGCTATGGGCAAACAGTTAAGCCCCAAGATCAAAATACTATGAAAGTGTAAAAATAAGTTCTAATACAAGAAATACTTTGTAAAAAAAAAATTATTACCAGCAATAAATTTTTGGAGGAAAAATTATTACCAGCAATATTTAAAAAAAAAAAAAAATTAATACTAGCAATACAAACATCTATACATTTTTTGAAAAAAAAAATATTACCAGCTATACATATGTTACCAAGGATAAAAATTTTGTTGGCATTAAATAACCGATTGAGGTTGATATGCTTTAAAATGAAACAAACTAAACTTAGTATAACAATGATGTGAAGATCTGGATTAGAAAAAAAGCCCCCCAAAAACAGTTTCCAAATGATAAGCAAAGTATTAAAAAACAACAAAATTTCAATAGAAATAATACTAATGAAAAAAGTATTCAGTTACTATATAATAACAGTCTTTCAATATGGCAGTGAATGCTGGACAATTTCTTCAAAGATGAAGAGGATACTTGAAGCAATAAAGATGTTGTTTGACAAGTATATGCTGAGAATACCATGCTCAATCACAATTCTCAATTCTTTTCTATTTCTAAATCATCCAGTATATACCAATTCTTCAAAGTTATTTTCACCCAGTGTTGTGGAGTAGCTGAACACCCCTACAAGATGGACTGGTCTAAGACTACTTAAACAGCACTGTCTCTTAATGACAGGGAGGAGTTAATGATTAACTATTTATTACATTAGCTTGTGTTCTCAACTGTGTACCACATTATTCTCTGGAATAAACTACTACTTATTTTCTATATGTGCGTCAACTTTTCTTATTTGCAACACAATACCAAGGCATTATTTAGTATCCTTGCTAGTTAGTAATATTGGAAAGTTTGAGGCGATTGTTGGACCCACTGGCACAAAATGTATTGTTTGATACTTTTGTCATGATTCACCATTGAAGTTCCCAAATCAAACAGTTCTATTACAAAATAAACCAATTTTAAGGATGCTACAGTAGACAGAGTAGAAAAGAAATCAATACAAACCATCTTCTTCTTTTATGGGCTATGTCCCTTCAGGACATGGGCAGTCATTGCTACCCTCAACTTACTATCTGCTGTAGCTCTGAGCAATTTTTATCTTTTTGCTATCCCCCTACTCCTTGTCCTGCCATACATTTGTACAAACTCTTTAGGTAGCCTATTCACTGTTTCTCCATTTGTCTTCAGTATGTCCTGTAAATGTCAGTTTCTAAGCCTTCTTTCCTCATTATGTATACTAGAAATTTTAATTCTTTCTTTCTGATTCTAAGTATTAATAGAATTTCCATTTTTCTTAAAACTTCCTGCTTACTCACATGCTCAGTCCATAGTATTCTCAGTATATACTTGTCAAACAACATCTTTATTGCTTCAAGTGTCCTCTTCATATTTGAAGAAATTGTCCAGCATTCACTGCCATATTGAAAGACTGTTATTACATAGTAACTGAATACTGTTTTTTCATTAGTATTATTTCTAATGAAATTTTCTTGTTTTTTAATACTTTGCTTATCATTTGGAAAGCATCTTTTGCTATTCTAATATGCTTTATTTTTATTATTGTTCTTTCTGATGTTATTCTCATCATAAATATCCTATTTCTTGTTTCAGTGTCTTTAACAAAAAATTCAAACGGTACATAATGCATTTATTTTTGATGGTGGCAATTATTTTAATTTCATCAAATAAAATAACATTAGAAAATTGATTTCATTTTTTAGTGGTGGGGAGAGTTTTTATTTATTCTAGAAAACTCTTTGAAGTCAGTTTTACTTCTCATATTGGCTTCAATTACAATGATTAGATTTTTTATTATTATATATGTAGAAAATCCTACTTCATAACATTAGAAAAAAGTGGAGAAATGTTTTGGCACAGCGGATATGATTTTGCTTTTAATTTTTTTGATGATTGATTAATTATTATTATTATTATTTATTTTTCACTTTCATTTTATAAAAAAGGTTTTTCCTTACATGGACCCTATACATAGGTCTTGTACTCATCTAGTAGTATGCAAACCTCTTTTTGAGAAGCTTTGGTGTCTAGTAAAATAGCTCTTACCACAAAAATGACCAACAAAGGTTAAAGGTGGTATAACTATGGTTTAAACTATTAATTTTAGCAAAGTACATATTTTTCTGTCTATATTTAAGTATAATTTGACCACACAGAAGCATACACTTTCACTGGTAAAATGTTATCTATCCACCTTATCCTCAAAATATTCACTTCCTACTACCTCCTCTTTTGCTTCAGTTATCAAAACCATTTTAACAGTAACCTTCTACCTTAAGTGGTTCTCCAGCCTTGTATTAAGCAAATGTTTTAACCTAGGAAAAGGTTACTGAATAAGAATAACCAACAAAAAGGTTGGAAATGGAACGATAATATCTATAACAGAAACAACATACAAGATTTGCTAGCGGCATGTAGTAAGTAATCAACTGCTAATGATGACCTAGAAGTGAATCAAGGTGAATCCCAAGAGAATCTCACATACAGTATATTCCACTGCATTTATAAGGATTGGGACATACCCATTATAGTCGATAGGTATGGTATAACAGTAACTTTAGTATCAAAAAAGGTATTATTTAGTATTCATGCTAGTTAGCAATATTAGAAAGTTTGAGGTGATGGTTAGAGCCCTTGGCGCAAGGTGTATTGCTTTTACTATGATTCACCACTAAAGTTCCCCAGTCAAAATGCTCCATTATAAAATATAGTAATTTTAAAGATGCAAGAATGGGGAAAAAAATCAATTCAAACTCAAAAAAAACAAAAATTAAATCCACAAAAAGGAGATATAGAGAAGGTGTATTAAAAGATATTATTATGAATAGTTCTAGTTGTAATATAGATGTTAAGTTTTGTGTATCCTGAAAGGTAATGTAACAACTGCAAATACATGAAGAAAAATTGCAAATTCATGAAAAAAAAAAAAAAAGTTGTTGCAATCTTAACATAAAATTTTTCTTTCACAAAATTGTTTTTGACATTTTTTCTCTTTTTTCCCAAAAATGGAATGAAATATTGTATTTAAAAAAACAAAACAAAAAATACTTTCATTTCATCTCTATTTTACAGAGCCTTCTTTCTTTTCTCTACCATCTTTCAATTTCCAGAGATTTTTTAAAAATGTTTCTTTTCTTCCCTTTTTACTTCCACTGGATGTCAAAAGGTTTACACACCATAGGCTAATAATGATTTATTTAATTAATAAGAGACGTCACGCACTATAGGCCAATAGAGAAGTTTGTTTAATTTCAATTGTACATTTAATTAATTTCATTATCGTGTCCCACAGGTGGATCATGCTAGTAAATAAAACTCACCAATCTTCCTATTCTTCATTCACCCTCACCATCCACTCATGAGTTTTCTTCTAGAGTTTTACTGCTGGGGACAAGGGGCAAGTGTTTGTTTACATAGAAACACAATTTTGTGATGTCGGCCATCTTGTGTAACATACAACATACCATTAATGTCTGACACTCCTATCATTCCAATAATGATAAGCCAAAAAACAAAAAAGAAACAAATGAGTTACTAAAAGAGAGATGAAAAATAAAAACTTGGTCAGTGTATTTCTGGGAGGCCTGCTCTATCAAAGACATGTTATAATTAAATACCAGTTTGTGAAGAAAAATTTTTGAAAGGAAAGAAGTAACGAAAAAGAATTCTTTAAAATTACTGTTCAGTATAAACTCCATGGTGTGTAGTTTCCGAAGCAGAATTTGAATGTAGTTGGCCATAAACCTGGAATTGTCAGATCACAGCATGATATGCTACAAACAAGGAGAATGTCAGAAGGATCAAGCAGTTGGTAATTTTTTTTTAATTGGTGTGGGGTACAGATTTATGGTGATTATAAACTAAATATGGATTAAGTTTGACTGTATGTGTATCCAGTTGTTAAAAGAGAAAATATTTTCTATAAATTGGGTAAAAAAAAAAAGACAAGAAGAATGCATAACATTTTCACAAATTCTTCCTTGTTTTTGTTTTGACAGGATGAAAAAGACAGTTGCTGGGTTGCCATGATGAAAACAAACAACTTTATAGGATTTTATTTTATTTTTAAGGATCTTTGACTCAACTGGATTTCATTGGAATATCCACTGGGTGCTCTTTCTGAAAATGAATAAAACAATTGTATTGTTTATTATTTTCTTGTCCAAACCCATACATAATTCCATCCTAAATCTCCTGGAATTAATAATTATTTGAGCATATTGCATAGCATAGGACAGTGTTTCTCAACCTTTTTTTTTACTTCAAGGTGCACTTGTAGAATAACTAAAACTCTGGGGTTTACTTTAAATTTTAATAAGGAAAATTAGTCATAAAATGTGGAAATAGGAAAATAACAAAAAAGTATCTTGAAATAAGCCTTTATTTTGAAGGCATTACATTGCATATTGAAGTCTACTTGATTGAAACATGTGCTTGATGTGCTTTGCTAATTTTTGGAATGTTAAAATTTATATGTGATAAACATACTTGCATATCATTATCATGCATTTTATATTTGATCTATTTTTGCATTTAATGTTGGTAAGGGCAGAATCACAGAGGTATGATTTGGAAAAATGCAATAAAATATCTAACGTTTTACTAGATATTGAAGAATATCCTTCTTTAACATAAATCCAAAGTTGATCAGTGGGCTTGTAAGCAGATATAGTGGCTAGCTCCTCTTATTCTATTAATGATAAACCAACATTATCAACTGATGTGTGAATGAAAGTGTCAATTGTATTGTTCAGTGTTTACAGATGGAAAGTAATAACACAGATTACCTTCCAGCCATGTGTTGGTGTCACTACCTTTTTAAAAATAAAGTTTTTTTGAATATAAAAATAAATTATAAATTACTCTTCTATTAACTTGGAGTACACCTGACTACTTTTCGGATCACATTAGTGTGTCCAGACCCACCAGCTGAGAAAATCTGGTATAGAATGAGATTCAAATATTGTGTGTGTTTTCATGTACAGGGTGTGATGGTTAAATTGTCATCATTTTATATTTTTAATTTCACGGAGGTGCGTTGTTTTAAATTTGTCGACTGCACAGTATAGTTAGGTCAGTTGGGCACCATCTATTAGAAAAACAGCACCAGGACGCAATTCACTCCACCAGAAATTTGGAAAGGGCATACTGTAATGCTTGGCAAGCTCCAGTACGAACATTTCAGAGTGTTTGGGTGCCAATCTGAGGACAGTGCAGAGAATTCAGAAAGAATTGGATGAGTCTAATAGTGATTACGAAGGTGTTTATAGTGATCACTAGTGATGGCGACATTATACCTCCGTTCATCTTCCCGCAGGGCCTCAGACTCAACACAGAGGCCTACATCAAGTGCTTTGAGAAGAAAGTGCTACCGTGATTCTGATTGTTCTGATAAGAAAAGAAGTCACAAATTTGTTGGTGAGGGCTTCAGACTCAATACAGGGAGCCTACACTGAGTGCCTTAAGGGGGTAGTGCTACCCTGGATCAAGAGGATGGCTGCTGGAAAACCCTATGTCTGGCAACAGGACTCTGCACCATGCCACACAAGTAGGAGAACCCAGTCATGGTTCTTAGGCAATTTCTGCAACCACATCACCCCTTACATCTGGTCACCTAAACTTAGTATAACCAACTTAATTATTCGCAATGATTCTTCCTCTCTCCCCGTTAGCGATTTGCAAAAAACCAACACTGTTTACAAATTCAAGTGCCCTTTGGGAGATTGTATCTCCAATGGATAAAATAATATTTATGTTGGTCACACCATAAACTACCTTTCACGATGCTTGACTCTACCTTTGAATGATAACTCTAATATTTTTAGGCATTTAAAACAACACACCTGGTCGTGTATACAATTCTTGCTTTCACTCTCACGTGGTCATGTGTGATGTCACGAGCTGCAATGCGATTTTCGTTTCTGCATCTAGTATACACGAGTTAGTTGTTGGTTTGAAATTTCTTATGCAACAAAAACAGACTATCATTATTGTTTCATCCATGTATTGGTTGATATATTGAAAAGTAATTGTCATCTTTGATAATGGCTTATGTAAGCCGAAAGCTTAGATTATATTTAAACATGTATCAATATGGTGATTTCCTTTTGTCTTTCAATGATAATGTTATTAAGCTTATCAGACAATATGAAAGGAACTTACTTAAAATAAATAGACAAAACTTGTCTATATTATTTAATGAAACATGCATGAATGAAAAATTACTGCCTAAATATACACTATATATATATAACACATACATAAACATGCATGCAGATATAAGTACAAAGCTCCACTTAGAGGTGAAAATTCAACTTGTACAAAATAATAAGAAAAATGGTGAATTGTTTTCTGCAGTTATGATAACTTGTAAATCAGAAAGGAAAATAAAATAAAATTAATTAGTAACAACAGATATGAATCAATAGTCAAGACTAGGCAATTTCTGAATAATCAATACATTTTACTTTTAATCCAACATATTTTTTTATACATCCAATGTTATTTTTAGTGGATACTTGTGTTTGAGGGTACATTTTTTTCTTGAGCATGCGGGCCAATAGACAAAATAAAAACTGTTTAAAATAAACGGAGCATCTACTCAAGTGTGGTTATCCACTAAAAATACTGTTTGAAGTAATGAAAAATCAAGACTAAGAAAAATACAAGAAAACTTAAAAAAAAAAAAGAAAAAATTATTACTGTCTATAGTAAGATCATTGAAAGTAAAGATTGTTTAAACAAAGAAAGTCAACCACAAGCCATTGGCAGACCTACATTTTTGGGGCCCTAAAGCTCGAAAAGATATGTGGGCCCCTTCACAACTGGCAACAATAGATTCGAGGATCCAACTGCCAAAATGTAGGCTATGAACAGATTCTGGCAAGCTCAATGGGCTCATACAGTTGGGGTTTGAACATTGCAAGACCCCCCCACACACACACGCACTTTTGAAATTAGGTCAATTACAGGGGAATTTTGTGGCCATATGAAATGTGTATTAAAGTATATTATAAGGCCAAAATTAGTTATTTCAATCCATTGGTTTGTGATTCTATCACTAAAATGACTTTATTTTTAATAATAAACACTTAAAACAAAAAAAAAAACAACTGATTTTATTGAAAAATTCATTAAAATAATTTGCTTCAGGGATCCCCTGAGATTAGGATCCCTGAAGTTTAAGCTTCATTAGTTTCAGAGTAGATCTGCCACTTCTACAAACAATCAATGGTATGTCAACTTTAGTCTGATATGAGACACCTAGGATGGATAGAATTCACAACAGACAGAAGGGAGTTCGCTTATCAAAGAATTATATTCCAGGATAGTCAAATAGCAGTTTCCAAAATTTAAAAAATAAATTAATAAAAAGTTAAAAACTGGTGGTGGTAGTGGTGGCAACAACATTATTATCATTCTCAAGATAATAGAGGGTGGGGGAGAAAGAAAAAAGTAATACATTGCAGGATCTAACTCAATAAAAAACATTAAGAAGTTTTTAAAGACTAAAAAGAGACAGCAAAAATGTTTTTATGTTTTATTTATTTAGCTGACATAAAGTTTTTGAGAAATTACAAATGTTTCGGCTACTCATTCAGTATTCATGAGTATTCTATTTCAAACACTGATGAAGGCTGCTAGAATAGCCAAGACATTAGTAATTTCTCAAAAACTTTATTGGACTACCAGATATCAAACAAAAAAATATATATACAAAGAATATATTTGTCATCTCTTTTTAGTTTTCATATAATACAAGGAGTATATATGAATATTTATTATCGATTATATAGATAGATAGATAGATAGATAGATAGATAGATTTAGCATGAACAAAACAAATTCATGGATTTGTAAAAAAGAAAAAAAGACCCCAGGCCCAGAATGACATCAAAATCTGAAAATTTTTCATCCTATAATAAGCAGTTGCATTTAATTTCTGTTTAATTTTAGTATATTAATCTAGGTAGAAAAAGAAAATGTGGGGAGAGCCCAGGGGTAGTAAGGCACTGGTCCTGTATACATTGATATTTACTATCAATTATATATATATATATATATATATATATATATATATATATATATATATATATATATGTCAGCTGAATGAAAAGTAAGGAGAAGGAGTATGAGGGAAGAAAAAGAGAAAACAGTGGCACGTGTCTTTTATGTTGAATTGTTTGGGTAATATAATCCAGCCGTGGGTGGGGAATGAATGGTTAAGAAAGTGTCTAGTGGAACAGGAAGGGTACATTTATATACAATATGGGGAGTCCTTCATCCCTTACCTACCATCAGTTCTACCTACTTCATACCAAGTTGATAGGGGGAAGGGGATTTTAGTGAATGAATAGAAGACATGCGACACAGTTGACGAATACGAATACGTCAATCTTGAGACTAGCCGGTTTAAACAGGGCCCCAAAAAGATTTTTTTTCTTCTTCTCATACTGTACTCAAGGCTGCTGTTGACCCCATAAATGGATTTGCCTGCCATCAATAGAATCTGCATAATTCCTTTCACCCGCATGAAAATAAAGAAAACAGAGTGGAGACAGTGAAGTTTGTAGAGAAAGAAAAGAGTTCCCAAGAAACTATTATTTTGTCTCCAAATTACCAAATAAACGTAGTAAATCTGACAATGAAGTAAATTTATTCTGCCTGGCACAAGGTCAACAAAAATACTCCCTACAAACCATTGCTTGGTAAATAAATAATAAGAATGCTGTCTATCTCGTTGTAATTTATGAATCTCAAATCAGCGCTAGGGGTTGTTTTTCAAGACCAAATTAAAAAAAAAAAAAAATTCTGTATTTTATACTGCTCAAGAAAGGAGACCCATTCAGAGGGAAGATGGTGCAACACATTCTTCCTTGCTTCTTCTTTCTCAAATGTAGCCTTCTGTTGCACTAGATGAAGCTTCGATAATATTTTGGACACCTTAAGAAATGTATTGTTTAACGGGCACATTGAAGAAGTGAATTTTGTTTTGATCTTCAGTGAGTGCTCCACACTTGTAGTTTTGTGCCACTCTTTCATTTATTCCTATAGAGAAAAATAATCATATTTTGGATGTTACATGAATTTTTTTTTTTTTTACAATGATGTTCACCTTGTACAAGGCCCAAGAGTCACTTGAGGTAGAGTTACAGAGTAAGAGGCACAGTTTATGCAATATATGTTGGGAAGATAATGGTTAATCATAGACTTGAGCTAGTTAAGACTGTAGTGATCATGGAAGCAACCCCGCACTTTTCTTTTTTAAAAAGAGAAATTGTTTCAAAACAGCCATATGTAAATTTTACTAAATCATAAGCAATACAACTCCTGACTTAAAGAAGAAAAAATAAAACAACTCAAATAAAAAGATGCAAAATTAAACGAAAACAGTTACTAAATAAATAAATAGTAAATACGTTAATTTTAACAATTCTACTAGTTTAGCTAAATTATGTTTTTCTTTTTATTAGTAAACCCAAGCATAAAAATAAATTAGCAACAATTTACACAATAAATTCTTTTGCAAAAATTAAGTTACTCAAGATATGATTAAATTCTGAAGTTGCTTATAAAAATAATTAAATCATGTACCACAAAAAAAGAATTGCATACATTTAGAGAATGGTTTTTATTACTTCAAACTTTATTAGTGCAGAATGTAGATACTTCATATTTGAAATAGATGCCCAATTTTTATTTTTTATTAAACATTGTGTATATCTATTTGCAAGCCTGCAACCAAGAAATCCCAGTGAAGAAAACGCATTTCCTTTTGTAGGGCTCGGGTGCAGAGAAATTTTCCTCTTTTAAAAAAAAAGGCATACCTCTTTCACTTGGATTATTTTCTTGTAACCTTCATTTCTGCTGAGTTTCATAGCTGATATGTAAACAAAGCAATTTCTGAAGAACTAATGGATTTACTTTTAATCCCAACATTTTTATTACTTCAAACTTTATTACAGTAGAGACATCCAATTTGAAATAGATGCCACACTATTATTGTTTTTGTGTTTTAGTGGCTTTACCGCTTTGAGGTTATTACGTTTAAAAACAAAAATCACCATCTACAATCTTCATTACTCTTCTATTGTTCTTGCTCTTTAATAATGTTTAGTTTTT
>CAHIKZ030004932.1:3830000-3835000 GCA_903632075.3 Acanthosepion pharaonis | reverse complement strand
TGAAATTTGATACATATGCACATACACATGTACACAACCACACACACACACACAGAGGAAAAATACCAAACTGTCACCAATAATAAGTGAAGCCCAACTAGTGTATAAATTAATTCTATCAAACTTAGTATAAAAATAACGAAAAATGAGAAAAACTGCAATCAATTACTAAAAACCTCCTGAAGAGTGGACTGAATAGTTACAAACAATTAGATGAAACTCTGGAGTCAAGGTGCTGAACATAACATCAATAAGCTAAGTGACAAATTTTATTTCTATTAATCTTCTATATAGATACACCCTACCCCCGGCACCCACACCCACCCACACAGAATCTATATGAGAACCTGGGTTTGTATACATAGGCTAAACATGTATAAATATATCTATTAAATGTATATGATAAGTTATATGCTGGATAATTATGCATGTGTCTTTGGAAGGTATGCACCTGTATATTTATAAAGGCCGAGGGGACATGCTGATATGAACTGTATGCTTGCTAGTTAGACATTATATGTGTGTCTGTGCCGTAAGTGTCACACGTCACAGACAATATGAAAACCATTCTCTTGGGTTATCCGTTACCCATCTTGCCCTCCCCAATTCTAAACAAGACGAATTGTTTTGAGAATACATGCAGTGAACAAGTCAATAAGTTTGGCCTGGGAAGATGAGGAAATTGTGCCTCCAGTTGGCAAGGGAAGGGAACCATTGAACCAGCAGGAGGGAGAACTTATCTGAATGTGGGGTGAGGGGTGCTTTGTTGGCCAAAGTCCATCACAATGACCATGACTAACCAACAATGACCAACCAACGAACCAAGTGACCAACCAATCAAGCAACTGACCAACCGTCTTGATTGACCAGACGAAGAATGTCCTAATTTGGTGACCAAAACTACTTTAATAAGTCTCTTTCAAATCCCTTGTTTCTTTTCATCATTCTTTTCTTTTTCTATTTCTCCTGTTGTACTCTCTTTCTTTCTTTCTTTCTTTCTCATTTACTATCTCACTCTTAATTTTCTTTTTTCCTTTCTTAAATTTGCATTTGCATTATTCTCTTTTTCTATCAGACTTTTATGATTTCTTCTTTTCTTCGACATTTTTGTATTATTGCTATTTTCTTTCTCTTTTTTCCTTTTATGCACTGACATTCTTGCATAATTTTAAAAGCAGTAACACTGTACACTCACCCAGACATAAATATACTAATACACCATGTGCAATTTTCTTATAAATTTTCTCATGTAGATATTCATAAATAATATATATATATATATATATATATATATATATATATAATTATAAAAATTTTATGGTTGCATATACATTTTTTTTAGAAAGAAATCCGTATAAAATGAATATCTGCCTGGTATCAGTTTAAACTGACAATTTTGTTTTAATATTTATTCAAATTCATATATTGTGACCATATTTGTTTAAAGTTCATATTTTGTAACCATTTTGTTTAAATTTTCATATTTTGTAACCATTTTGCTTAAATTTTCATATTTTGTAACCATTTTGTTTAAATTTTCATATTTTGTAACCATTTTGTTTAAATTTTCATATTTTGTAACCATTTTGTTTAAAGTTCATATTTTGTAACCATTTTGTTTAAAGTTCATATTTTCTTGATTTCAGATGAAAACTTGGAAATTTTCCAACATATTTCAGTGAGATCTTCACTTTCCGAAATTATAGTTTAAAAAAAAGAATGTTGGAGTTTAAACTGACACCAGAGGAAATGGATTAAACCGTCACCTTCCTTTTCACACAGTGTCACCATTTTGCTTCAAGTTTTTCTTTTCTTGACTTAAGATGAAAATTTGGAGATTTTTCTACATATTTCTGTGAAATTTTCACTTTCAAAAATTATAGTTCAGATAAATGGAATTTAAAAAAAAGCATGAGTTTAAGCTAATTCCAGGAAGATATGGGCTAAATAGTTGCTTGTTCATGCATTGGATGAATATCAGACATGTATAATAAGGTATAAATATGCATCTTCATGCAAGATTTTTCAAAGATGTGCAGCTTGGATGTGTTGTGAATTTTACTAAGTCTTTTGTCTTTGAAAACTTTATGGTAAAATCCATGTTTACTTACATGGAAAATATAATCTACTTTAAATTAAAGTTATTCAATTATACACCCACTTAAGTATTCTCTACATTTATTTTTACAAGGAATAAATTTTATAGTAAATAGAGTGTTTTAACATCTCTAAAAAGAAAAAAGAAAAAAATTATGTCATTTTCATAATTACAAATAGACATGAATTTGAATAATAATGTCCCTGGCTAAAATGGCACAAGTGAAAAAATAGGAAAAAATAAGTTTATTGATATATACACCATTGGCAAATAAAGTTGGTTTTGAATAAAACCTCTTTTTTTTTTAAATATACCATATATAACTTTTTATTTATTTATTTTTTAATATTAGCAAAAACAAGTAGAATTGTTTTACCTCCATTTGTTAATATAAATTTCTACGTTTAAATTTTACGAAAAACAATTATAATAAAATCAAATATGTTTTGACATGAGTATGCCATTTTATAGCAACCTTTAAAAACAGAATTTAATAACTAGAATTTTATGTTGTAACAAAGTCATTGTTACAGGCGCCATTTTACCATGCCATTATTACCATTCATTAATAAATAGATATTAAACAACAATTTCTTTTAGAAAATTTAATGTTTGTCAGGTGTGAATTAAACGTTTTAGTATGATGTTTTTAAAAATCTATTAAATCTAAATATTGAAAATAAAATTAGATCTTGCATAGGATTTAAAATGTTATCAAGCAAAACCCAATTCTATTAAAAAGTTTTACTTAAAAGTGGTTTTAATTTATTCCTGTTAGTAAATGAAGATTTTAACAACTGGAACTACTTAAGTAAACTGGTCCCTTCATAGGGAGGATAATCATTTTTGGAGGTTAGCATTCATTATACCTTCCCCAAGCCATGGCATTGGTCAGAATCAAAACATCAGGATTTTAAATTCAAAGAATTGAAAAATCAGAATGTTTTAATCAGAATCAAAAACTCAAAAATCAGGATTTTAAATTCAAAGAATTGAAAAATCAGAATGTTTTAATCAGAATCAAAAAATCAAAAATCAGGATTTGAAATTCAAAGAATTGAAAAATCCAGATTTGAAATTCAAAGAATTGAAAAATTCAGGTTTTTAAAATCAAACAATTGAAAAATAAGCATTTTTAAATTCAAAGAATTGAAAAATCAAGATTTTACCAACTAGCACTACTTATTGAATAAACTTGATTACTGAAGGAATATTTTTTGTAAGTTAGCATTCTTTAAATTAATATAAACTTATATAATACCAAAGAAGTTGATTATATATGTATAAAAATATAATCAAATAAGAAGTTGATATATATACATACATACAGATCGGGTAATATTGTTTTGCAAGGATAATTAAGGAATTTTACAAGGAATGACATGTAATAAATTTTATAGCAAATAAAGTGTTTTAACATCTGTAAAAAGAAAAAAAATATGTTACAAATAGACAGGAATTTGAATAATAATGGGATCAGTAAAAATTGCACAAGTAAAAAAAAGTAAGAAAAAAATAAGTTTAATGAAATATACACCATTGGCAAATAAAGTTGGTTTTGAATAAAATCTAATTTTTTAAAAAATATATATGTATATATGGCATGTCAGTATAAAAAAATATTGATTTTTTTTTTAAATTGAAAAGAGTTTTTCTTTTAATCATTTTATCCCAAGCAAGGCAATAAAGCCATTCAAAAGTTAATTACAAATATCAAGTCTGAAATTCTGCTTATATCATTGCTATCATCAATTTTTTTTTAATTTTCTGCATTTTTGAGCACAGTTACAAACACTGAGGGATAATAATTATTTATCTTAAATGAAGAATATATACTTTTAGTAACTTATGTACATTTTTGTTCTTTAATTAAAAATGCATATATTCCTTATTTTTTTATGTAAAAGAGATCATTTTTTAAAAACAAAAGGTCTATTTTTGTATGCAGATCATCTAAGTCCAGATAACTCTGTTAAAAGTCAGGGACTGATTTTACATTGCATCCATATCATAAACTCTCTCCCTTTTAAAATGAGAAAAAAAAAATCAATATTTTTCAGTTCTGGCAAATATGACAGCTTGAGAAAAAAATATTTCTCCCTAAAATCTTTCACTATTTTTTATCAGTACAAAAGTCTCCATAAGGAGTGCCTACCAATTTTATTTTGTGAAATCTAATTCTTGAAAATCACAAAGCAGAACACTTGATATAAGAAACATATCCACCCCAATAAGCCAGCAAATTTCTTACATATTTACATTATTGTTGAAGTGTGAATAGAAGTTTATGAGATCATTTTTAAACAATCAATATATTACCAATATACTGATGATGTTTTATTAATTATTATGATGCAATTTTAATTATCTTTATTAATTATCCTTTCAAAACAATATTACCTGATCTGTATGTATGTATATATATATATAGTAACATCTTTGATATTATATATATATATATATATATATATATATATGCTAAGCTAGGGTAAATAATTTGATTTCTGATACCCACTTATCCTCCAAGATCCCAAGATTTTCCTCACACAGAGTTTTGCCTTTCATTTAAACTGAAGAAGCCAATGAGAGCATATGCTTCTCTGGTGAAATTCATCTTTAATAAAATTTTACACTTTTTCTCATGATCTTCACTTTTGTTTCAGATACTATTATACATCCTAGAAACACACAATGTTATACATCCTGCAAACACACAATATTATACATCCTGTAATCACACAATATTATATATTCTACAAACACACAATATTATACAGCCTAGAAACACACAATATTATAGAGCCTAGAAACACACAATATTATACATCCTACAAACACACATATAGATGTATCTATGTAAAAATTCACGTATGACTAAAATATATCTGTAAAAAGACAATTT
>CAHIKZ030004932.1:3815000-3825000 GCA_903632075.3 Acanthosepion pharaonis | reverse complement strand
TTCCATATTCAACCCAACATAACCCACCCCGTGTATACTCTGCCATAATATATAACAACATTGTCGCAAATAACACAGGAAGTCACACAAACAGTGAAGCTTTGAGAGCCAATATTTATGGGATGGGTTTGAGCGTGTTGAATGTTAAAGGGTTAAATAAACAATTTGAGGTTCATCTCTGTTTAAAATAGGCAAAGCATACTTATAGGGAATGATATGTTAAGGTACAATATTCATCAAGCAGACATATTTCATAATGCCAACAATAAAAAAAGAGTGAATTTGACAATAATCATTATTCTTATATTGGTTTAAAGTTTTTCACTTGTAAAAAAATACTTAAAAGTTATAATAGCAATGCAGCACATCAGAGGATCTGTTACATCATACACACATGAATTTGTCAAAATTATCACAATGCCAGAAAATATTTTCTCTTCTTTTATTTAACCCTTTAATATTCAACCTGCCCTGTAAATACTGATTCTCAATGTTCAACCTGACATAAGCCAGCCCATGTATACTCTGCCATAATATATGACATCATCATCACAAATAACACACAAAGTCATGCAAACAGTGAGACTTTGATCACAAAAAATAAGGCTTTGAGAGCCAATATTTACAGGGTGGGTTTCAGCATGTTGAATGCTTAAAGGCAGTGGTAACCAAACATTTTTTCTCTGGGTTTGCATATTTGGAATGAAAATTTGCTCAAACATTACCAAATTTTATGTGATAAAAAGCATATTTAAAAAAAAAAAAAACAGACAGAGGGTTAAAGGGAGATAACCACGGATTTAAAGTGAGGAAATTATCATAGATAACTCTCTACTTCAATTTGCCGAGCCTTGTTACTATATTCTACTTGATATAATGAAAAAATATCACAATGATAAAATCGGTCAATAATTATTTATAACTACTTACACTGGGACTAATGCATGCAGTTGCAAGTAATTCATAATAATATTTTAAATTTTGAAATCATATATATTTTTGGCATATGAATTTTTAAAAACTGTTTCTAAATCCTTGAATGTCTTTTAATTATTCTGCCTCACCTGCTGTCCTCTTTTACTGTACCTATGAGGAAGATTGCACCATTTGGAAACCACTGGCTTAAGGATTAAGAACCTTTAGATGTCTTAGATATTGAAGGAATTTAAATAGTTTTTACTTTTTCTTTCTAATTTTTTTCCACAATATTTACTGAGCATAATGAAATAAAAAAAACAAAAAACAAACAATTAGTACCATTTCTTTTACCATTGTTTTTTATTGGCCTCTTACAGTTACTTCAAGTTAGATTCTGTGTTTTCATACTCTGGCTATCTATATTGTCAATGGTCAGATGTGCTCATTAAACCACTTGTACCTTCTTGTTTTTATGCCTCTAACTTTTGCAGGCCCTGCATATATATATATATATATATATATATATATATATATATATATATATATATATAAAGTGCCTGAAAACCATACAACGGGTTGACTTTTAATTATTCTACCTCACCTTGTCAGTGAAATTAGGTAGACAGAACACTTGGGGTCCATCGATACCTGTGCTAGCATGAAGTCACAAGTCATCATCACCGAGGGTTTGAGTGTGCTGGCCTTGTTCAGATTGTTGATCATGCTAGATGACATGCCATTTCCCAGAAACTGTAACTAAGGTCTGCTCAGCATAGCTGCAGTATAAACCACAGGTTGGCTCTGTGGGTGTTGAATAAACACAAATGTGCCTAAGCAGACATTTGCAACAGGGATTGGCTAGCCACCTTAGTAGTCGGGTATCCTTGAATATAATGGCTAGCTATTATATATAAATACATATATATGTGTGTGCATATATACAGTGGAGGGAAACATATTCATACACATACAAATTTTTAATTTATTGTATTTCCAACTAATAAATAAACATACTTTTGATATAATTAACTGCACACAAATGCATAATAACTAAATATGCATAAAAACAGAAAAAATTTGATCTAGAAATATATCCTATTCATCCTATATATATATATATATATATATATATATATTATATATATATATATGCATATTGCATATTCCTTGTCTTACACTTATATGAGTGCTCTGTTGTTACTTCTAACATGCCCTTTTTTTTAAAAAGTGTGAAAAGAAGAATAGATCTTGGAAATTATATTAACAAACAACCACCCATTTTAAAATATCACTATACATAAAACAGTACTGAAATTGAATAAATAATAAAACCAAAAAATATTTGTGTCTTTGTGTGTATGTGCATACTTAGGTAGTCAGAATTCATTCAAATAAATTTTATTAAAATCAAATACAGTATGTTAAGATGCTTCTAAAATCTGGTATGTATATTTTGTAATGTGAACATTTGCATAAATCAGGTGATTTTTTCTTTGTAGGTGGTTATAAAATCACTTTCGTTAATGTTTGATAACTGCATATCTGTCCATACACTGTTCTTAACAGGGATATAGAGATATAAAGGTGTAAAAATTATGTATTTTCATAACTAATAAGTAATAATTGTGACAATGACAAACTGATATTGGAATAAAAATGTATGTGCATGTATGGTTGGAACAGGTGAATCATTATTAAAATAAGGTTGTCTTTCCAATGAAATGTCTTCAATAATCCCAGCAGGTATGTTTATGTAGATTTCTTTTAAATGTTTTGTAGAAGAAGGTTTGTTAACATTATTTGAATAACAAGCCAAGTACCTGTTCTACAAACAGAAAAAAACTTATAAAAGTTCTTTTTCCTCTCAAAAATTTCTGTATGAACAACATTTTCAGCAAGACATTTATTTTATGAATTTTTTTTTGTCTTTATGCAATGTCCACTTGAAGTTGCTACTCTAGACATAGCTACATAGAGCTGACTACGAGAAAAACATTTAAATAATTCTCTAACGTTTGTATTACTAATAATAATAAAAATGAATTCAGCAAACTCACTATTTTTTTCACTTGTTTAAATAATTAAGAAAATCTAATTAAACAGATTTTTTGACTTAGATAACTCCATATTTTTTTTTTCCATTTGACTAATTTGAGGTAATGTTAAATACCTGAAGACATTATGACTAAATTTTGACGAGGCACACAAAAATTCTTTCTATGTAAATACAGTGAATTAAATAATAATTTAACTGACAAAAACATTACTTAGATGTGGCAATTTTTTAAATTTGAATTAAAGACAAATAACCAAAAAAGTATTTATTAAAATATAATATTAAAAATTGTTAAGCTAATTAAATATTACCACTTATGTTGTAAATGTCATTTGTAAGTTATAAATATATATATATATATATATATATATATATATATATATATATATTATTATAATTATTTAAAAATATGATTCCACGACTACATAAGAGTTCTCATGTTTCAAAACAAGAGCTGAAAACTCTAATGTAGCGATGGAATCATATTTTTAAATAAATAATTATATTTAGGCTCTACTTTTGTATCGAGCACTGTTTTTTTAAAAATAATAACAAAAATATTAAAGAACTTTGGATTATTTACCTAATGCGTCCTTTCCTATTTTCTATATATTTTCACACACACACACACATATAAATATATATATATATATATATATAAAATAAAAAGTCTTAAACACTAATATTTACTCTGTCTTGGACATTGAGTTCTACCTGGATTCTATCCTCTTGGAATTATTTTTTATACATATGTGTATGTATGTATGTATATATATATATATATATTTATATATTTTAGATATATGATTGCACATGTATGTGTATAGTAACCACTAATATTATCTCTCTCTCTCTCTCTATATATATATATATATATATATATATATATATATATATATAATAAAATAAACCTTCAAAAGTGGTACAAGTCATGTTTTTATTCTACTGATGAAAGGTGGGGACTCACAGATAAAATTTAACCTTACACAAATTTATAAAAGATAAGAGAAATAAAGTGTATTTTTATAAATGTACTGAATGGTCTGTTTTTTAACAAAATTAACTACATTACCTACATATTCTGGTTACTTTTGGATGTAGGTAGTTTAAATCTTTTTTTTATATGTGCTTGGAACAATACAAGAAAATTAATATAGGTTACTTTCTGGCATCTAGGATGCTCTGGCTTCAAGAATGCACTCAAATTTTAACTTGTAAAATTTTGAAATAAAAGAAAAGGCATAACATTAACCTTTTATCTATAAGATAGGGGTTGTTTGTTAGCTGAGAGATTTTCTGACATATCAACCCTGGTTGGATAATTTAACATCCAAATTATCAAAAGTATCAAAATTATACTTGAGTCTATATTAAATATTGGCTGGGTTTATACTTGAGCCTACATTAAACCCTGATTAGATTTATACTTATGTCTATTGGTAAACATTAGTTAGGTTTATACTTGAGACTATAGGTAGACATTGGTTGAGTTTATACTTGATTTTACATTAAACACTGGTTGGGTTTATACTTTAGTCTAGAAATAAAAATTGGCTGGGTTTATACTTGAGACTATAGGTAGATATTCGTTGGGTTTATACTGGAGTGTATAATAAACACTGGTTGGCTTTATACTTGAGACTATAAGTAACTATTTATTGTTTTTATACTTGATACTATAGGCAAACATTGACAAGGTTTATACTTAAATCTACATTAAACATTGGTTGGGTTTATACATATGTCTATAGGTTGGGTTTATACATATGTCTATAGGTTGGGTTTATACATATGTCTATAGGTAAATACTAGTCAAGTTTATACTTGAGTTTGCAAGTATCCACCTGGAAGATGACCATTTTGGAGGTGGGGGTCATTGGCCAGGTTTATACTTGAGTCTACAAGTTAACATAGGCTAAGCTTATATTTTTTCTAGAAGTAAACATATCCCAGTTTTATATGTGAGTCTATGGGTAAAATTGGCCAAGTTTATTCTCAAGCTTATTGGTGAACATTAATCAGGATTATACTTGTGTCTCTAGGTAATCATTGGTCAGGTTTAAAGTAAAGTGCAGGGTAAACTTTCTAAAATCATTTCAAGAAAAAATAGTTTTTTGATATCACAAAAATTTTGGAAAATCTATAACAAAGTGAAAATTTTTTTTCTTGTGACGTGTCATTTAGGACACAGTGATGTTATTACATATGCACATAAAGGGGAGGGGAACTGAAATATTAAATTAATTTTTTTTTTTTTAAATGTGTTTGGGTATATATCATGTAGCCATTTTCTTTTTTCTTATGTTTTTATCACTTTTGTTATTAAATATCCCACATTGTGATAATAGAAGATCTGCCAATAAAGGTGAAATGTAGAACCTGGTCAAAAATTTACTGTGAATGATCAAGCAATTAAAGCACTTTCTATACATTTTCATCATTGTAAATTGATTTGTATTTTAATTATAGTAGCACTTTTTAAATAAAAATTATAGTCAGGATCATTACAGTGAGAAATCAATGCATTGAGTGTGTTGTTTTGTAAAAGATACCTTTTGTGTCCATATAATATTTTATTTAAATTCCTCATGATTTTTCCTATGTATTCCTTGTGGCAATTATTTTCTCATACCAGGAAATACAATATATAAACTACTTTCTTTCTTTCTTTTCCTGGACATACTTTGATCTTTTATTTCTTTCTTTCTCTTCATCCATTTTTCCTTCTTACATATTTCTGCTGCCTTTATTGATATCAACAACTTTTAGAATACAAGGAGAATTGTGGACAGGAAAGGGTTATATTTGTTCTTCAAGCTCTTCTTTGTAAATCAACATTCCAAGTTTTTTATTTATTGTATCTTAGACTTCTGGCACCAGCAAAAATATAAGATTGGACAATTCTATCTCTTTTAGATATTCATTAAGCTTCAATTAGTTTTGTACAAAATTCAAAGAGGAAATAGTGTTAGGAAGATTGTGCATCAACAAGCCTTCAGATTGAAACAGATTCTTCTTTCCCCACTGGTACCAGAGATCAGTGTTCAAGTCCAATTAAAAAAAAAACAAAAAAAAAACAGGATTTTAAATGCTGTTTTCCAAAGTTGACACATCTTCCTCATTAAGAAAGTTATCAAACAACAATGTTCCTTGAAAGAGTAAGGGCCTGACTATCTTGGGAAACAGCTTTGAACATCTTGGATTTTAACTGGGCTTGAACACTGATCTCTGGAATGGTGGAATATACATCTATTTAAGCCATAAACTACTTAATTTATTGTGTTTTTATCTGACTTGTTCTTTTTATTTTTCTCTTGCAGTTTTTCTTCATTTTTTCCTTCTATTTTAAACTTGTTTCATTCACTTTTCACTCCTTTTTCAATGATTTTTTAATTGTACTTGTTTTCTTTTTCTTTTCTTTTTCTTTTCTTTTTTCTCTTTCCTTTTCTTTTTCCTTTTCTCTTTGATTTTTTATTTTTCATTCACCCTTTCATTCCTGAAGCTTTATGCTTAATCTTTTTTTTCTACACTTTTTTCTTTATACTTTTCTTTCTTATTCAGTTTATCCTTTTCCTGTCCTCCCTTTTCTTTCCTATGAAGTTTTTCTTTTTTTCCTCTCCTTTCAACTTTCTGTATTTTCCCCTTATTCTTCCTTTTCTAAGTCTCCATTTTCTTTTTTCTTCCCATTCCTACTTTTATCACTTCCTATTAAACATTTATATCACCTCTCTTCAACATTTTAGTACCTTGCCCAATCATTTGACCAACCACTGATTCCACATCCTCCACAGTATACCCTAAACTTCCATCTTCCTTTTGTCCCTTTCTTTTTCTCCTTTGTCTACCCTGAGTAAATTTCTTCCACACTAAACATACCTTCCTTTTAGTTATGGCATCTTTCTACTAGTGTATTGGTTCTACCATTGGTTTATGGCTCAATTTCATTTTCCTTATTTTTTCCTCAATTTCACATAACAGGAATGCTTAAAAAAGAATGACAAGAAATCAACTATGGATTAAGTCAAAGACAAAGGCTAAAATAACAATGAGAAATTAGAATGAAGACAATAAGAAAGATGAAAAGGATATTAACTCAAAGAAGAAAGAAAAAAGAAAGAATCTTAGAATGGAATGAAGAAAATGGTCAGAGAAGTCGTGGGAAAGGAACAAGAGAAAATATACAGAAAATCAAAGAATATGATAAATGTCAAGCTAACTGACAAAATCAAGAGAAAAATAGGGGGTGGGAGAAAGCAGAAATTAAGATAAAAATGCAGGTGTAAAAATGGATAGTTTATGGGTGAGTCTGCAAATAGCAGCAAGTAGTTGCTTGCAATGAGGCTTGGATAGGGAGTTAAATTTGATGGCTTTCATCTCTTTTCTGCACTTGATTTTTACTAATGTTCAAAAGAATAAAGGAAGAATGAATAAGAATTAAATAAAAGATTCTTGGACAAGTCACAAGAGAAAAAAAACCTAGATAAGAAAGATTGAAATTTTCAAATAAAAGGAATGAAATAAAAATGAAGTGAAAAATGATATAGAAAAAAATGGAAGAAGAAAATAATATCAATAAAGATTAAAGGAAAAAAGTTTTAAAAAAAGAAGAAATTGAGTAAAAAAAGAAAAACAAAAGAAAAAAATGAAAGAAAAACAAAAAAGGAAAAACAGAAGGAAGTTAAAATGAGTAACAGAGGAATGAATGAGTTGTTGTGGATTTGAATCAATCCACAACAAATAAAAAGGTGAGAAAGCTTTTTAAATATAAAAATATTTTTATTTTTGTGATTTTTACAACTAAATTTTTCATATTGTATATGAATATTCTTACAGTACTTGTTTGTATTTATTTGTTAAGATGAAATAAAATGTGATTTCTTTGTGTGTATGTGTGAGAAAAAAGAGGCAAGGTAGAAAGTGAGGTGGAAATTGCAAGTGTCATATAGCTTGGTGGGAAAAAAGTGTAAGTGTCACATAGCTTGGTGAAGAAGACAAGTGAATGAGTAAAGTATTTTTTTTTAAGTTGTGGTGTTGTGAATCTATTGCAGTATGTTGCCACTCCTCCTTACTGCTTGTCTGCTCTAGAGACTTGGCTTATATACTCTTCAAAGGGATAATGAAATATGTTTTATATTGTCAGCGGTAACATGGCCCACTGGTTGAAAAATGTTAAATATTTATTTTCAAAGGATTAATTTATTAACTGGAAGTATGTGTGAATTCTCCAACTCAGAAATCATTTTTTGTTATTTGGTGTTTATTTCTGTTTTCACTCCACAGGTATATAGAAATTACTAACAATTGTCAATTATTTTGCATAAGGGCAAAACAAACAAAAATATCACAGAATTATGTACGATACATACATAGATATGTAATCTCACACCCAGCCATGACAACCAAATGTAATTGTCAGGAGCAACCCTTAGTCGTGGCAACCAAATGTAATCGTGCACACCCTAGCAGTCATTAAAGACTTCCAACACTGCAGCTGGTTGCTGAAGTGACCACTTCAATCCAGAGCTAACCTTATCCAATGTTGTGATTTAAATTTGATCATAAGGCAGCTAAGATCAAATCATTGCAGATATCTTTGTGTTGGGCTGGTCCAAGCAGAGTGATGACGTTCAGGAAAAAATAATGGTCGAATAAACTGAACAAAAGTAATTACTGTTTTTATATCAGTCCTTCATACAATAATTGGTTTATCAGAGTTTGCATGCAATTAATTGTCAGCCCACATGTAAATCGAATGTGATATTATTGTCAACCTGGCAAAAATCTGGCTTGTTGCTGTTGGTAAAGTTTGGCACAAGGCTGAAGTCGGAGGCTTTTGTTGGTAGATAAACATGTGAGGCTCTCCTCTAGTCCGACTTGTCTCTTTTCTACTCTGACTGACTACTACTGGTGAATTCGCTTCACACATTCGTATTTATCGACATAATTTTGAGGAATTCCTTTCTCCCATTCTCTCATATCATTACCTCTCACTAAACCTTTTCAGTGAAAATGGGTGGCTTATCCCCCCCCAACTCCTGTCTCAAATCAACTTTCAACTAGGAGAATCCAATCCAAATTTGTTGTTTAGCAAGAATGAAGTTTTTGCTTTACAGTTTGCATTTGCAGCTGTGTGTCAATCAACATTGCCCCCTAAGTCTGGGTCAGTTTTCCATTGTTTAAACTGCTCGACATACAATTCAAGTTATTTATGTGTGAATTAAATTCTACCCTAGGGATTTTGGTATTAACCCTTCTCATTTCAATGTCTCTCAGCACATAACACTTTCTTATGCTTTAACAAAACTTTCTTCCATTTTAACGTGACAACGACAAATAGCATCACAGATATATATCTGTTACACCACTGTTTAATAATGAAAAGTCATTATTTTCCAACATAATTTCTTTCTTTGTCAATGCACTTAACTCAATAATTTTTCAGTAATCATATAAATCATACATTATACAGTGAAAATGTCAGATCAAAATCATATAAATCATACATTATACAGTGAAAATGTCAGATCAAAATCATATAAATCATACATTATACAGTGAAAATGTCAGATCAAAATCATATAAATCATACATTATACAGTGAAAATGTCAGATCAAAATTCAGCTACATGTCAGAGTACAGACTAATTTCTTGATATTCATATACATAAATACAAAAAGCATGCAGGAAAATGGAAACAGATGGTGAAAAAAGAGTTAAAAGTAAATGAAAAACATTGTAAATAAAAATGATATGCTAGAAAGCTGAGAAAAATAAAATCTGTAACAAGAGGAGGAAAAGTGTTAAAAAGGCAATGAAATGTGCAGGAAAGAGGATAAAAAAAAGCATGAATAAAAAAACGAAAAAGAAATAAACAGGGAAATCTGTGAGAGAACAACATATCCAGTTAATTTGCTGATAATCTACATGATAATTAACAGAATATTTAGGAACCTGGTGTGAAGGTATTGCACCAAACATTAAGAGATAATCAATGAAAAATATTTTCTATGGGTTAAGAAAAGAGA
>CAHIKZ030004932.1:3762500-3812500 GCA_903632075.3 Acanthosepion pharaonis | reverse complement strand
AATCTCCAAATCTCCAAAATCATTTCTTTAGTTTGATTGCTTTAAGGAAAATGATTATTTTATTTAAAAAGACTCAATTGCAATCAAGGTTTATTTAAATTTCCTTTTGAAGGATTTAAAAAATACTTGAATCTCTAAAAAGCTATTTTCGACCATAAACTTAAAAATATCATTCCTCTTTGAAGAAATGCTAAAGAGAAGAAAGTTGCACATAACTAAACACCTGAATTTCTTGGAGAGAAATTAATTTCTTATTCATAAATTAAAAGTTCAAAATCCTGTTGCTAACAAGTAGGTATTTGATTAAAAAAAAAACACTTTTTTACATCCCCCCCACCAACTCAAACTGGAAAAATCTCAAATATTTGCTGATAATTTACCAAAGATTACCTTCATTGTATGAACGTAAGATTAAAAGAAAAAAAGAAATATGAATATGAAAGACAATATGCATCTATCAAATTTATTTTAATTATTTTTTAAGGAAAATAATTTTTCTCCAAGACTCATCTGACCAAATGCCAAAATACCAGAGAAATCACTTTATTCTTATTTATTGATGCCATAACCCGTTGGAACTTTAATCAAAATCAAAGTGCCTACCCTATCAGCCACTGTTCATATGACATAAACTGGCTTAATTTTAGGCCAGCTTTACACATCCACTTCTGAGACAAAAGCAAGATATTGAAATGTGATGAAAATATTTGTTGACCAATCAGAAAACATCTACACAACTTCAACCAATAGTTTGTTTCCAAGCCACTCCAACACTATATAAACTCCCATCATTCCCACTCCAGAGCAGAAGGCTTATCCAAGCTACAATGGTCATTTATTTGTCCTGCATCTATTTTGACCAGACACTGAAAACACCTCCTGATACCAAAGACAGCCATAGAAGTGCCAGAAATCCAGTATTAACAGCAGCAGCCAAGGCCACTACATGATAAAAACCTCCATACCTACTCTGAAATAAAGCACCTGTAGATTTCCTTCTTGTGATCTATGATGCAATACAAACTCATATGTATGTGAAAAAAAAAGAGGGATGTTCACTTGAATATCTAAAATGTTTCTTGATTTTGACTGTACTTTTCCTTACAAATATTTATTTTTTTTTTACTATATGTTTTCCTAATACATAGACTAAGAGCCCCTCAAGGTAGAGGTTTACTAAGTGAGTTTGTTGTATGGATGCAAGAGAAGAAAGTAAACACAAATTATGAGGATTTCCAGGATAGATAATAGCTGACTCTAGATTTTAAGATCCTAGAGACTGGGGAAGTATCCTCACAGGAGTCTGTTTCACAAAGCAACAATTCTGAGGAAGAAGCAGTCTTAGTAGAACTTTCTCCTTACCAATACAAAGGGAATGAGAATGAGTTGGCCTTGTTTATATGGCACAGCAGGTGTTAGCTGTGAAAAATGACTTAAGATGACTGAAAATAGTGTCAGAAAAAACAGATGAATTGATTCTTCAGTTTTCATGTGGTTCAACCTGAATTTCTTTTTGTATCAAATCCATAAATCCTGTTTGAGGTTATGAGCCTCGCAATTCTTTGCAAATTGTCTACAATCAAATAAAAAAGAATATTATATTTTTTTAATCATTTCACCTCAAGCAAGGTCATAAAACCACTAAGACACAAGGGTTTAATGAGTATGTGAGTATATGAGAAAAAACAAAAACATTATTGTGGAGCAAAAACAATAAAAGAACAGAAATTAAGAAGACAGAAGATCAAAGTTGACACAGTATCAAGAAGCTGGAAGAGAGTTCCACAAGTGAGAGAAGTGTGCCTCTTTGTATCTTCTCAGGCTAACATTCTCAACTGACATAAAGTGGAAAGATTATGTTGAATCAACTGCTAAGTCTGCTGCCAGGAATGTTGGTTCACGGTGTCATGCTAGATAATTTTTCTCTCCAGAATCAATCTGACACATTTATAAGTTTACCATTTTTCCATGCATATTACTGTCACATCTGATCTAATGCTTCTGTTATATATCTAGAGATTCTTGATAAAATCCAAGGAAGAATCTGCAATTTTATTAATCCTGACCTGGTATCTTCACTTCAAACACATTCCCATTGCTATAACATAGATTCCCTGTGATTTTTCTTATAAATATTTTCATGGTAATTGTTCTGATGAAGTGTACTTTTTGGTACATCAACTTTAAGATTTTAAGCATAATACTAGACTGACAGGTTTCATCATTTTACTGTTGAAATTGTAAGATGTAAGTTCTATTTTAATAGTTTCTTTTCTTGTACTTCTTGCTTCTGGATAATCTCTTCCAGCTTCTTACTTTCCTGTCAACTATGATCTTTAAAGAATCCAATATCGATTGTCACCTTTTGTCTCCTTGAATCCTGTTTTTTTATTATTCTCTCTCAATAAAGTTTTCTCAATTTCTCATACTCTCAGTAAACCCCTGCATCTTAGTGGCTTTATCACCTTGCTTGGAGCGAAATGATTGCAAAAAAATGATTTCTGAATCTTGCTTTATCATGATGTCTTCTCATGGTTTAATTTGTAAGCCACACTTGGGAAAAGCAAATAGAGGTTTGATTCCTGTTGAGAGACATATTATCTTTTAGTCAACTTTTTGATAATTAGGCCGGGTGACATTAATTTCACATTTGAAAATAACTTGGATATCTATTCAAATATGTGAACTCATTAAATATTATTTTTATAATAATAAGAAAAGTACATACAGGGATTTAGTCGAGTGGTGAACCTCATGTCATAGATTCAGAACCTTTTGTTATATTACATCTCAATTTTCATAAGGTAATATTCATATAAAATACAAATTCTATTGTATCCTTATTATGCACAGTAATGGATCATATGCAATATAGATGAACAATTGAACTAGAAAAACTGAAAATGAATACAATGTATCTAAATACAAATTAGAAACATGTAATAATAGATCATTCCATCTTAAATAAATCAACAATGTTTTGTGGCAATTTTTAACTTCAACCTGAGATTTTTCTTGTTAAAATATTGAAGAATTTTAACACATGCAATATTGTGGATAAAAAATAGTAAATTTTATATAGTGTTTTTTTTTGTTTTTTTTTACACTTAGTATGAGCAAAACAAATTCACAGTTTTGGACACAAAAAACAAACCTAGAATGATGTCAAAATCCATGAAAATTTTTATCCTTTAATAATAGTCAGTGGCTCTTAGTTTAATTTGTAACATATATTAATGTAGGTAGAAAAAAAATGTTGATAAGATAGCAAGGGTTACAAAACACTACCTGGGGTCCCCAATCAGGCTTGCTCCACATTGTTCAGAGGAGGGGAATAGTATGTGCTGGCCCTGGGTTCATATATTCAAGCATATACATATAATTTATATATATGTATTTACAACTAGATATATACTTGTACCAAAAAGTTTGGTAGCTGGAGAAAGGAAATAAAATAAACCAGACTTTAATTAAAACTTATAATAATATGAGTTTATAAATGACTATTTATTCAGTAACCTACTACCAATGAAATATATTATAATTTTGATAGTATTAAATTAACACTAAAATTAATAAATGATGAGAAAAAATTAAATATAACAAGGCAGTTAATGTTTACAATGGGTAAGCAAAAAGACAATATGAAATTTCAGAATAGATGTAAAAAAAATAACATTTTTTTTTTAATCAGTTCACCCCAAGCAAGGTAATGATGCCACAAAGACATAAGGGACTACTGGGTGTGAAAAAGAATGAAAAGGATTTCAAGGTTTGTTTTTTGGTTGATTTTGTTTGGTGTCATATCAATCAGTATGGCAATGTTTTGCAACCTTTTTAAGCAACAGCACACCTAGTAGCAAATGAAAATATCACAGCACACTTAGTAAAATTTTTAGAGGGTATACATTTAAATGTTCACTATTTACATTGTTTGGACTATCATCCTCATCTTTGTTGCCATATTTATCACAACGTTTCGGCCATTGTACGCTCCGGCCTTCTTCTTATTTCGCTCACTGGGTTAGACTGTTCTAGTTCCATGTACCATGTCTAATGGATGTCAGTTATCAGTTATCTCCTGTTAATTCCCTTCTCCAAGTTCTCCACCACTTTAACCAGGTAACTAATGCCTTTATCCACTGTTAGTTAGATCCAGTGACAGGATCCAAAGAGTGTGAGTTCAATACCTGGTTAAGACATCAGAAAACTTGGAGAGGGGAATTAACAGGAAATAACTAATAACTGACATCCATTACACATAGCATGTGGAACTAGAACAGTCTACCACAGCGAGTGAAATAAAGGGTTAAGTTCAACATTCCAACCACCTGAAAAAAGCTGGAGCATACAAGAGCTGAAACGTGATAAATGTGGCAACAAAAATGAGGATGATAGTCTGAACAATGTAAATAGTGTACATAATACCTTGTCTCAGAAATATAGACAGACATCTAAATGTTATAAAATAAAACCATAGATTTAAAAAAAAAATAAACACAAATATGAACTTACTTCATTTCAGAGTTTCTATTTAACTATTTGTGCAACTTATTTAGTTGAGCGAGTCTTTCTTGCTTCTTATTTTTGATGTTATTTAGGATTGAGAAGCTTAATTGACATAAATAAGAAGTAGAAAATTGTAATGAAACTGATCAAACTTTTTAGTTAATGCGGGACAAAAAAATTTAATAGTTATTCATTTATTCAAATACTAACAATGTATCATTACTACTTCCAGACACACACATATATATACACACATATATATATACATATATACATATACATATATATACATATATAAATATAAAAGTGAACATAGAAGTCAACACTTAGAGGCGACAGTCTGTTTCATGCTATATGCAATTGTCAGGCCACTGACGATTACATATAGCATGAAACAGACTGTCACCTCTAAGTTTGACTTCTATGTTCACTTTTATATTTACACACGCTCTATCTCTGATATTGAGCACTTTATCCCATAAATATAGCACACCTTAAGACTATATTTCTTCATATATATATATATATATATATATATATATATATATATATACTGTGACAATATTCATGGCACACTAGGGAGCCACAGCACAGTGGTTGAAAATCACTTTTCTATGGGTTATTTAATGCCAAAATTTAAATATTTTGTATGTAATTTTATACTTTCAGAGTAAAGGTATGTTTTTTAGATATATATTTTGTAGCTCATAAAATGTATTGTTGGTAATTTTATTATAAAAATGTACTGTGGTTTTTTGTTTGGGGGTTCACTATTTGCCCATAGCTGGGACCCTAACAAGTGGTACCACCCCCAACTTTAGAAGGAATTGGAAACCCAATTCTAAATAAGAAACAAAAGATGAACTTCTACTCCTACAAATAAATAAAAGCCCCACAACATCACAAAAGATCGTCAAAAGAAAATATTTAAAGATGGGTCAAGTGATGACACTGCTCAAAATCGAGTCACTGTTATCATATATATTAACAAAAAGAATATTTCTTAAGTACACTGGGTATAAGAATAAGCTACATCTGCGTCCTGGGTAAGACGATAAACTACATCTGATAGCAAGGCCTTTGATCAGAAGGTTTTGAGGAGCATGGAACCACCTCTTAATTGCTGGTGTTCTCAGGTCCATCCTGATCCAGGGTGGTAGCACCTGTCAGGGTCCCAGCTATGGCCAGATAGTTTACCCCTCAAACCCCTATGTGTATAGTGTAAAAGTAGGTATTAATATCAGCAATACTTTTTTGAAAAAAAAATATTAAGGGAGATCACCACCCTCTGTGGGATCAGGTTGAGATCACAAAGAACATCATTGGAAAATATGTAAACTTAAGGAATCAGCACATATGCTAGGCTCCAAAAATCTCCTGAGCCAACGAAGCATAGAAATGAATATAATATGGGAACCAGTAATAAGGAGTGCAAAATGGAACATGAGCTCTAGTAAAAAACATGCAATGATAACAGCAAAAAAATTGAAGTATGAGCACTGGTTAAAATTGTTGCTGATTATAATGCTTGATAAAGGCATTAGTTAGATCCAGTGACTGGACCCAAAGAGTGTGAGTTCAATACCTGGTTAAGGCAGTGGAGAACTTGGAGAGGTGAATTAACAGGAGATAATTGATAACTGACATCCATTAGACATGGCACATGAAACTAGAACAGTCTACCCCAGCGAGTGATATAAAGGGTTCAGTTCAACATTCCAACCAGATGAAGAAGACTGGAGTCTACAATGGCCGAAATTTTGTGATAAATATGGCAACAAAAATGAGGACAATAGTCTGAATAATGTAAATAGTGAGAAACAAATAGCAAATAAAAATAAGTTTTAATACAATTGTTTTAGTTTTAGAATGTTGTAAATATAAAATTATTCTTGTAAATAAACAACCAAATAAATAATGTTTGATATTCTTCTTGTAAATTCTCAAGAAGAAAAAAAAACGTATAAACTCACTTTCATCATATTTAGATTTTATTACTCTAAAACAATAAACATTTCCAAGGAGCACAGTGGATAAAGGCATTAGTTAGATCCAGTGACAGGACCCAAAGAGTGTGTGTTCAATACCTGGTTAAGGCAGTGGAGAACTTGGAGAAGTGAATTAACAGGAGATAACTGATAACTGACATCCATTAAACATGGCATGTGGAACTAGAACCGTCTACCCCAGTGAGCAAAATAAAGGGTTCAGTTTGACATTCCAACCACCTGAAGAAGGATGGAGTGTACAACAGCAGAAACATTGTAATAAATATGGCAACAAAGATGAGGACAATAGACCGAATAATGTAAATAGTCTACATAATATCTCATCTCAGAAATATAGATAGATACTGAAAAAATATTACTAGCAATACATTTTTGAAAAAACAAATATTACCAGCAATAAAAATCTTGTTGGCATTAAGTAACCCATTGAGATTGATATATTGTAAAACCAAACAAACCAATCTTAAGTACAAACATTTTCTTCAGCAACTTGCAAAAGTACTGTTACCAACCTCACCAGATGTTGAAAAAAAAAACCTTTGCATAAAAGTTCATACAATCCATTTACAAAAGATTCATTAAGCTACCTTGTCCATCATTAATAAGTTTGTTTAAAAGCAATTCAGAGAATTTTCACAAGAGATTTACTGTCGCTGGAACCAACCAACTGAGCATGAAAGATGAACCCAAAAAGACTGGTTGTTTGAAATTTTCTCAGCTTATTGAAAAGCCACATGTCTATTTGGCTTATGTTGATAAGTTTCTAGATGCAAGCAGGTCCGCTGCTGTCAAACCAAGCTGACGAGTGCATATGCATTGGTATTACAAGTTTTCAAAACTGTGTCGTCAATGTTGGGTTGGCCAATTGGCCTCCTCACCTAAACTTACACACAAACCCTGACCTTCTGTCATGGGTGGAAGCCTTTCTCCTGGTTGTCCTGCGCGACCCCCATCAAACACAGTGTAGACGTGTCATGATCAGCTGTTTGCCCCCACTGGGGTTATAATTATCACTAGTTTCACAATTCATCCTTCTCCTTTGTCCCCCCTTCGCCATGAACAACTGATCTCTGTATGGGGTTTAAACTGCGGACAAGGACAGTCTCGGCTTTGGAACATACGTTTCAATATCTAAATTACGATTAAATTATCTAAGACGAAGAGAAAATGTGGCTAATAGCAATGGAAATAGGCAGTTTATTAACTCATCCTGTGAAAAGCTTTGATGTTCACAGTGTTCAGACCAGCAAGTATCTTATTAGCATCAGGTGATGGCAAGTAAATATGTTTGTTATCTAGAAGCTTGCAAATTTTTCCAAGGGGAAGTTTTAAAAAAATCAAAAAAAAATCTATTTGTTCTTCAAAAAAGAAATTAATTAAACATCTGCAGGCTAAAACATATTTAAAAAAGAAAGAAAGAAAAACAAACAAGAAATTTATTTATCAATATTATGATTTCTTTAAATAACACTGCATTGTTTTATTTTCTGTGGGAGCTTTTATTCCTCGAAAACAAATGAAAGTGCTTAAATAAACAATTTTTGTAACTCGATGCAAAGATAGATTTATCATGAAAAATACTATTAAAGAATTAAAGAAGAGAATTCAAATGCCAAATTAATTTGGAAAACCATTTATCCTACACATGGTCTTGTTACTGTCATGTCACAATTAATGAAGAAATTATGTGCCTGAGAAATATCTTCTTTTATATGCAATGTACTTTCAGAATGGTAGTCATCATAACTCACCATAACTTCCTATCTTTTGTAGTTATTAGCAATGTCTGTCTTTTTACTATCCTTCCCATTCACTGTTCTGCTATCCAAGCCCATCAGGTAGGTTACCTTCTATCACTCTTGACTTCAATATATCCTTGTGAGTGTCAAATTCTCCAAGCTCTCTTTCCACATTATATGTCTTAGAAATTTCAATTATCTGTTGCCTGATTCCAAGTGGACTTTTTGTTCTTATTTTCCTTAAAACTTCCTCAATACTCATATACTCCATCTGTGATATTCTCAGCATCCTTCTGTAGAACCAAATTGCTGTTGCCTCCAGTTTCCTCTTTATCTGTAAGGAGATTATCCAGAATTCACTGCCATGTAGGAGGGCTGACATTACATAGCAGTTCAGCATTCTTTTCTTTGTTTTTTAACAAAATCTTCATTTCTCAGTATATTGTTTAGTTTTTGGAAGGCATCTTTTGCTATTCCACTGAGCCTTTGAATTTCATTGTCACATTTTCCCTCACCTGTTTACATATATATATATATATATATATGTGCGTGTGTGTGTGTGTATGTATGTATAAAAAGAATTAACAGATTTTTTATTTATTAATACATCAGATATTTATCACTTAAATGTTATTTTTAGTGGATATCCATATTTGAGTAGAGCATCTGTTTTTATCAAGAAATCTTATTAAATAAAAATATGCACCCTCTGTTAGTATTCAAACATGTGTCCCCCTTTTTGTTATAAGCATATCAGATCTAATGACGGTTTCTCCTGCCAAGGGGGATACTGGGTGTAATCCTGCTGAAGGGCGGATATTTTTCTTTAATAAGATCTCTTGAATATTCAGGCTAGTATATTATAATAAAAATACAGCTTAAAAATAAAAATGAAGTGTTTACTCATATATAGTTATCCAATAAAAATAATGTTTAAATGATTTTATATATATATATATGTGTGTATGTGTGTTTGTGTATATATATATATATATATATATAATTATAGATAACTAGACTTGTTTCGAAAAACCCTCAAATTTTTGATTTGCTAATAATCAAATCAATCTCAAGGAAAAAAGGTTTTAAAAAAGAAAGAGCTACAAACATGAACTCCTGCCGACAAAAAAAAATACAGGTCAAGCCCAAAGAAAAACCCTGAGGTAAACAACTAACTAACAAAAGCACTCAATACAACCATAGAGCAAACACCTAGTGAGCCAAAAAAACCTACCTAGGTTTCACCTAAACGGGTCGTAAAGTAAACAACTAACTAACAAAAAACGCTCAAAATCACAACCAAAGAACCACAAATACAAACTTAAGTTAAATATTTATTCAACAAAAATGGGGAGGGGAAAAAAAAAACAACATCAAGGTGGAATGACAATAAACGGGAAAACGTCTAATCTAGTAGCAAAGATTTTTTTATGTCACCTAGTGTTTTGAGTTTAATAGCCAGTTACAAAATTTCTCCTCTGCACCTTTACCTGCTTTATATTTTGGGTTTTTTTTAATATTTCCCATTTAAGGATGGGGTCTATATTATCTTCCTGTTTGGTTTTCCATACATAAGTAGATAGCGTGGTACTATGTTTAATTTTTTTTGCAAAACTACTCGTGGTTATAAATATCTTTTTAAATTTATCCTGAGTAGCACCTACGTATGTTTTAGGCAAATTTTTGTAAATTTTCACTTTATAAACCACGCATTCTTGCTGACATTTTCCTGTAATGGACAGATGTTTTTGTTTCTAAAATAAGTAGGAGGATTACTGTGTGGATTATTCGATATATGATATATATATATATATATAAAGTGGATATTGAGGTCAACACAAATAGTCAAATGCTTAAACACAATCATTTTATTCAACAAATTTATGGGGTCAGTGGTGCAAAAAAAAAAAAATTATTCAAATGTTTATCAAGGTGGAATGTTTCAAATTATGCTAGAGGCTATTGAGTGCAAATAATTGTGAATCTAATCTATTTGTGACTATTTTATAGTTAACTTTATTATTGATTGCTTTGTTATTTGTTACTGATTATTATTATTATGCTTACATGTGCTTATGTGTGCATTCATAGTTTGTTAATTTGTTTATTTACTTAAATTAATTTTATTTATTTAAATATATTTTTTATTATTTATTTATTATTATTTTTTTTATTTTTATTATTTATTTATTATTATTTCACACACTCTTCCTATCACCAATCCAAAATATATGGATGACTCTTCTAAAATCAATTATACCTGACTTTTGTTAATCAAGCACAAGTTCTATCACCAATGAAATGCATGGATGACTCTTCTCGTCATCATAACCAAGGCATATTTTTTATAACATTTTGCCTGATCCTGTCTCCAGCCATCTTTGGGTGAATGTGGCATCTAAGGAATAACCTTTACAGTCAAAATGTTGATATGATAACCATAAAACTATAAATACAAATGGGTGGAGTTTTATTTGTAAAATTTCAGCAATCATGAACAGGTTTCTCATTTTGTAAGCAATTCAAAGATTTGTTCGGCCTCATCTTGTCCTTTGATAAAGAGGAGTAGGAAAGAGGGAGAAAGCAACACTGGTGCAAATTACATTAAGGAGCTTAATTTGAAAGTGATGATAGATATTTCTTGATGGCTAAATAAGTCAAGAGAGATAGGCTGACAATCAGTCGGCTGCAATCAATATGCCATAAGCCATTAATATAACTTTGTAAGATGTATTATGGCTTATAAACTTAAGTGGAGCACTCATTGATGAGAGGATTCTTTCAACAGTATATATACACAGTTTAAAGAATCACACAGGCACACACACACACATATATATTATAAGTATATTCATCTGTGTATTTTTTCTATGGGTTTGTGTGGGTGTGTATATATCTGCATTATATATATATATATATATGACTTATTTCTGCATTATTGAATATATTTTTCTTCACAGGTTTTCTTGAGTGTATGTACATATATATTCTACAATATATATATATATATAGAGAGAGAGAGAGAGATTTATTTCTATAGGTGTGAATGTATTTTTCCTGTCAGATTTGCATGCATTTATATGCACCTATTTTTCCTGTCAGATTTGCATGTGTGCATATACAACATATCTGTACACAACTAGTTATATACTGATTTGTATATATATATATATATCATAACATATATAATGATTTGCGTATGTATATATATCATAATATTATTTATCATTATATATATATATATATAGAGAGAGAGAGAGAATAAGTGAATACAAACTAAATAACGAGATATATTATATATATATATATATATATATATATATATATATAGATAGATAGATAGATAGATAGATAGATAGATAGATAGATTAGATTGACAGAAAGAGGTCCAAATATATTTTTTGACAATAAATTTACATGGGTGTGTCTCTATGTAGATTCAACAATATATATATATATATATATATATATTATCTAAAACACTGATAAGTTTTTCTTTTAGCTTTATTCATATTGTCCTTTTGCAGATTTTAGTTATATCTGAAATTCTATATATATATATATATATATAGAGAGAGAGAGAAAGAAAAAGAGAGATATGTTTACAAGTATGAATATATTTTTCTTGATGCATTTGAGTACTTGTGTATATATGTATACCACTACACATGTAATGATATGTATACACATGCATCTATAAATATGTAATATATATGTTCACTTACATACACATCCATAAATACATGTCTGTGCATGCATACCCTATATATACATCTTGTAACCACTAACATAACAAATATAAACATGCACCAATGTATGTATATGATTGTATGCTTGTTATGACTGATTTATATTGTAAGTAATTTCTCTTCATGGACTTAGATACTGAAGACCCAGCGGCACCCATAAAGCAATAAAAATAAATTTCTTGTGGTCATAATTCTTGTGTTCAAAGTGCGAACACATCTCTCTGATTATGATTAAGCTTTTATTATACAATAACCAAAATAGAAAATTACGTTTAACTTAACAAATTGAAACTATTTGCCATTAGCCGAGATGGAAGCCATTATCTTTGTGATTGTCTGCGTTTTAAATCCGAAGCTGGGCATTTTATTACAAGATGGTCCAAACCCACTCCACCTGCATTCTGTGCATCCCCATGCTTTATGCAGGCCTGCCCTACCCAAAATCATCCTTTTACGTACTGAGTGGAGGTTTATCAACCTGAATAGGGTCCGTTCATTTGTTCAAATCGAGTACCATCTCCATGAGAGGGCTGCATTTAAGACCTACTTAGAATTTATCTCTACCGCAACAATTATTGTTTAAATTGGGGTGTGTGCTGTGGCTCAGCTGATAAAGGAATTGTTTCAAAGTAAACCTTTTTTTATTTTATTTTTTAAATTTTTGACAGGATGGTCAGAAAGAAGAAAATTTGGATAACCTTTTGTCAGTTGATGTTCCATAGTCTTGAATTCTGAAAGACCATAACATCTTTTTCTTTAAGTAAAAAGAAAAGATTACCCGAAGAAAACGAATTTGAGCTTTTTCTTCCCACAGGAGATCAGGCAATTTTTTAATTCATTTATTTTTAATATATAGTGTTAGTACAGTGTGACCCGGATATAAGAGAAACCCGGATATAAGAGAAATTTTCTCTGGTCCCAAATTAGAGCCTGTGTTAATGTATATAAAATAGACCAAACCCGGATATAAGAGAAATTTTCTCTGGTCCCAAATTAGAGCCTGTGTTAATGTATATAAAATAGACCAAACCCGGATATAAGAGAAACCCGGATATAAGAGACTTCTTCTCCGGTCCCGACAACTCTCTTATATCCGGGTTACACTGTATCTGTTTCTGTATGACTTAGTGAAAATATTTGACTTTATGGTAGAAAAGAAATAAACTTGACTCTAAAATTGAAAAAAAGAAGGTATCTTTTCCTTTTGTCAATCAAATTCATAGATGTGCATTAATAAAAGAGAATGACTAATCAACTTTTAAAGAAGAGATAAAAGAAGTTTTCTTTTCTCTGCTCTTTAATAAGATCTATCATGGAAATTGTCAGGTTACATAATATAATATATTTCTATAGAAAAACTTGTGAGTGAGAAAAAAAAATGAGCAAATTCAATCTTTTCTTAAGAAAAAAATTTAAAGCTATTTTAATATGATATTGAAATCATGATTTATATATTATTTTAAAATAATATTGAAATTATGATTTATATATTATTTTAAAATATTATCTTGATATAATATTGAAATCATCATTTATATATTATTTTAATATAATATTTGATATGTTAATTATATTAATATTTAACTTTTATTAATATTAATATATTTCTGTATTTTTATATAATATTTTAATATAGTATTTCAGTATATTATTTTATTTATATATTAGAATATATGTTTATATTTCATCATTAATATCAATATTTTTTATAATATATTTTAATATATTATTAAGATTATTATTTTTATGCTATTATAATACACTTATATTTTTTAAAAATAATATTGTTAATATTAATATAATATTTTTAATATATTTTAATATATTATGAAAATATTATAATATTTTTATATTTTTAACATTAATTTTATTAATATTATTTTATATTTCTCTTATATTATTTTGATATATTTCCATAAATTATGAAAATTATTATATATATACTATTTTAATATAGATTTATATATTTAATATCAATATTTATATTATTCATATTAATATTAATATGTTTAGCTATTTTTAATATATAATATTCTAATAGGCTATGAAAATTATTATTTATATATTAATTTAATATCTTGAATAATTTGGACGTCTAATAAAAACACTCAATATACTTTGATACTTCATTCAGAAAAAATAGCAAAAAACAAACCAGAAAAATATTTGTGAACAAAAGTCTTTACATTAAAAAAAGATTGCTAAAATAAAATAAACATACTACATCCAACAATAATTAAGAGAGAAAAAAAGAGAATGCATAAGTAAACCCTTTTCTGTCAGGGATATATTTCATGACCCCCAGCAAATGCCTGAAACCCCTGACCATATCAGACCCTATATAAACTTTATCATCCAATGCATACTTGTATATCCCAATAAGAAAACCTGAATTTACAAAATAAGTACAAAAGAGATTAACAATAATAACTAATAATAAAATAAAATAATAATTTCTCTCTGAATTGCTGAGATGACAAGTTATTTATATATTTTTGGTCTGTGAATATGGTGAGCTCACTGTTTCATTCAGATTGTGCAGACCTAGACTCTGTGGAAACAGGGTAAGCAGTAACTGAACAGTACTAAATAAGAACAAGATATCCCTCTACATGGATAGTGGAATGACAACATCTACCCACTAGATTAAATATGGCTTTCAGTTTGAAGTTCTCTGAAGGTTACCTTCATCGACAAGCACCTGAAGAAGACTGAAGGACACAATGGCTGAAACGTTGTGATAACAACAACAACAAAGATAAGGACAACAGTCCAAGTATAAATAATGTAGAATAATTATATCAACAACCTGTCAAAAACGTTATTTGGCAGAGAGAAGGATTATTCTTGTTATAGATCTTACTAACTTTAACATAAGATTTTTTTCTATCCTTAAAATGAGAACTTTCACTTTTATTACTTGACAGAAGCACTTTACAACTTCTCTTTGACATTTCCCAATGACCATTATTAAGTAAAATGAATTAAACCATTTATTTCTGGAACTGACCTTGGGTAAGTAAAACTTCAAATAGTTGGGATGGTACTGTACTGACATAATGCTATAAAATATCTTGCTAGTGATAGAGTATTTGTTGATGACATGTGTTTTATTTTCAATATAAATTTTCATCAAGGAAATATAAATTTCATCAGAGGTTGGTGAATAAAAATGTTTCTATTTGTGTCTTTTATTTTTGACAGTGAGTAGACATCTGTTTTAAAACTAGTGTTAATTAGCTGCATTCACTTTTAAACAAACAAAAGCACAATTTCTTTTTAAAGATTCATTTCACACATTACTAAATGTATATGAAAAAAATTTAACATTTATTTAAATATATCCCGAACCCCATAAATTTTCAATAGTTTTAAGTAAAATTTCTAAAATATGTAAACCAGTTGCTGCATGATCACCAAAGTTAAGCAACATCAAGCTTGGTCAATACCTAGATGGGTAACCACTTGAGAATACCAGGTGCTATAAGCCTGGATGTGCAGGTGGTATAATGGATAATGGCTCAGACCCATGCAATACTCTTGGGAAAGGTATGAATCCACCTCTTCTGCCCCCAGCTATAAGACTTGTATCACTAAACCATTATTATTGCCAAGAAAAAAATTCTTACAATTAAAAATATTTTCTGGCTTAAAATGAAGTTACACATGCAAATATTATAAAACCCAATTAAATAAGTTATATATTGAATAAATGAAATTGCAACAAGTAATTTTATCATACAAAAAACATCTTCAAATTCAATGAAAAGGAGAAACAATGAAATGAAACCATATCAAATTTCAAAGAATTTCTTTTAGACAAAATCAAAACATAATATTCCTGCTATTGTAGATATAATAAATTCTGTTTTCAAGCCATACATAAAATAAACTCAGGATTGAGCATTATGCTTGTAAATGATAATAGCCATAAAAAGTAGAAAATATTTTCTGTGCTCAGATAGAGGTCTACATTTTCTTTTACAAACTCTCTCCCTCCCACATACAGATAGAGCATTATTATCAGTTGTTAACTTACCTCATTATGGGGTAACTGTTCATTTGCTTGCTTCTTGAATGAATGACTATTATAGTAGTAAAATTCCATGGATGTAAACAACAAAGACGCTTTAAAGAAAATGGCAAGAGAAAGAACACATACTCGGAATCAGGGAAAGACAGCTGAAATTCTTTGGACACATAATAAGGAAGGGCTTAGAAAATTTAACACTCACAGGGCCTATTGAGAGCAAGAGAGACAGAAGGCAGTGAGACACTTACCTGATGAGCTTGTATGAATGGATATTAGAATAGCGGTGTGGGGTGGTGTTGGGCCTTAGCAAAGGAAGAAAAACTGCTAATGGCCACAAGGGAGAGGAAGTTGTGTAGAGCCATGATCACAGGGATGTGGTATATAGAAGCAGAATGGATATATCTGTTATAGCGGAACACACCTATTCTATAGTTAATAGACTCTCCCACCTATAATAAGTAGAAGTAGTAAGAGTAACGTGGGAGTCGCTCAGTGAGGTGGTTAGTCAGTCGATGTCGGACGACAGTTAGTCGAATACTAAAGTATCAGCGACCACAACTAGATCACTCTGCATTATACCTATTATATCAAGTTCCTAACGTTTTGTACATCAAACCTATTTTAGGACCGACTTAGTACAAATACAAGCCTCCACTGTGAAATAACTCCACTACAATATCACATAGAAAAAGATATGTATTTTAAAAGTTTGGTTGGGGTGGGTTGGGTTTCTTTAACAGCATATTAATTCCTTATGGGAAAAGCTGAAATTTAAATTTCTTGGGAGCTTTGGTAATTCATTTATTTTTTTTTTTAAATGTATTTCTGCTAATTTTTTTTCAATGAAAATGTTTGTTGCTGCTAATATTTTTACTAATAAAATGTATTTTTATATTTTCATAATGTTTTAACGCCAGTTTGGAGGTTAACTATTTGACCATAGCTGGGAGCCTAACAGGTGCTACCTTGCTGGGTCAGGGTGAACCTGGGAACAACAGTAATTAAGAAGTGGTTCCACACTCTTCAAAATCTTCTCATCAGAGGTCTTGCTGCTGAATATAGTTTATCATCATACCCAGGACAAGTATTTTAAAAATCTGTATAAATTAAGATTTTTATCACAAACAAATTTGGCACATTCAATTTATAGATATATTATTAAAATATATTCTGTCAATTAATTCCAAACAAAATAAAAAGGTTGGTTACTAAAAATTATTAATAAGATAAAATATTCCTTCTGAGTGGATGCCAAATTAAAATAATATTTAATTAACTTATAATTTACAGATAAAATTAAAAATTACCCAGCATTTAAAACATATACCAAATTATTAATCTGCACATATCCTCATGAGTAATGGTGGACTTGTGGCTGCATGTCAAATTAAGCTAAATTTAATAAATGATTATTTGCTGGTTATAGAAGCCACAGACTGGAATTCATTCAAAATGAATGCTCTAGAAATAAATCCTTGTGCCAGAGTTGGTTTAGTATAATAAATGCTTGCTGTATACATCATATAAATATATAAAATGTCAGAGAATCCAACTTTTGACAGATCAAAGTGCCAAATGTAGACTGACGTTCAAATAGTTTACTGATAGACAAGTCAAACTTATTATTAAAGTATTAGTGTTTGTATGGCAAAGGCTGGTGAATGTAGGTGAAGATGGGGTCTGGAAGCTTCAGGAGGTCGCTCTTGAAATTATCAAAGACATAATCAGTCAAGGAAGAAAATATAAGAAAAACAAAAGTATCATAAAATGAATATACTGCAGAGAGATAATTCCAAAATTAGACTCAACTGTTTCAAAATTTCATGCCAACAAATTATATCTTTTTTTTTGTTGTTCTTTGTGGGTCCTTTGGGACTTTGAGATGTGTTAGAAATAATAAAAGATAGACACTGTGATTGAAGGAATGATTTGAAGGGTTGAAAAACAACAGAGATTTTGAAGGTCCCAACTCTGAAAATAATTTTTAAAAATTCAAAAAATACAAGAAAATATTTAAAGAAAAAATAAAAACTTTAAAAAGTGAAAATAAATGAAAAGAATGAGAGATTTGTCTTGGGTTAACAACTCCTAACTTATGTGAAACAATATGAATGTTTAATGTCCTATGCCAGCAGCCGGCCAAGAAATCTTTCTATCTGATAGGGAGTAAATATTACAGAAAAAAAAAAGATCCTTTGTTTTTGTTTTTTTTTCATCTCAGGGTTTTAACCCTATACCCAATGTTTCGCACTCTAACTACCCAATTCCCGTGTTCCAAACTAGATCGACAATCAATTTCTGCTTTTCCTTCTAATAAAACTGAGCTCCTTTTCCCCTAATGTTTATTTAGGTGTTTCAACTTTCATTGTTGATAACTTCTTTATCTAGCTGTTGTCATCTTTCTAAATTCTCTTCATTTCCTGTCTTCTCAAACATGACATTACACTTTTCAACAGCTGTGCCTTGAATATATACAGGGTGTGGCAAAAATACCTCCCACATTTTAATCTGTTACCTGTGTGGTGCCAGTGAACTTAGGCAAGTGACAATGGTGCCTTCATCTAGCTAATGTCTCACCATTTTTTTCAGATACCATCAGTTACCATCATGGCTTGGATCAGTGAACACTATGCATTTCATAATGAAACCATTTTTTAAGACTGGTGAATCTGTAATTGCAATGCATAAAGTTTTTGTGACCATGTTACATTGTAATAATGCTGTTCCAAATAAAAAACTGATACTGACATGGCTTGAAAATTTGAGGGCCAGATGCTCAGCACTTAAAAGAAAGCCACCTGGAAGAACTTGAAGCACTCAAACTTTCAAGTGATCTAAAACTTTAGAAATCGTCTACAACAGTGTATGGTGAATACAGGCCACCATTTGGAGAATGTCATTTTAAAAATACAATGAATAAAAACTGTAGCTATTTTTTTAAACAACAGTAAAATATTTTTTTAATAGAAGTTACCTTGGTCTTTTCGTCAGCCTTTAAAATGTGGAAGATATTTCTGCTGCAACCTGTATCTGAAATTTCTTTCTTTCTTCACTTGCTTTCTCACACACAAATACATACATATAACAATGGCTAGCTGATTGTTATCATGTATACATGGTAACAAGATCCTAATCCCTAGACACCTGCTCAGGCACATTTGTCTTTTTTCAACACCCACAAAACCAACTTGTGGTTTATACTGCAACTGTACTGAAGGGACATTATTAACAATAGTTTCTGTGAGAAAGGTATCCTGGTATTATCAGCAACCAGTAGGCTCAAATGCTCAATCCTGGTGACTTGTGATTTTGTGCTTGTAGAAACATTAACAGCTTCCAAACAGTTTAATCGTCCCAATTTCACACACAAGGCTTAGGTCAACCTGTCATATGGTATACAGTCACTACTCAATGGTACCACAGGATTCTCTCCTCAGGTTGATATTGTCAAAAATCACCTCCTTGGTGAGATTAAAACCCAAATCTTGTGGTCAGAATGTGAACATTCTAACCACTTAGAGTATCTAGTATAATACCCGCTCAGACACATTTGTGTTTCTTTAACAACTACAAAGACAACCTGTGATTCATACAGCAAGTATATTGAACAGACATTCTGGTTTAGAATGCATAAGCTGGCATGATCAGTAGTTGATTAAGGTTAGAACACTTGAACCCTCAGTCACAATGACTTGTGAGCTCATGCTAGCACAACTATTGAAAGCTTCTGAACAGTGGTTTGAATGAATGGTTACAATACTAAAGGTCTGATCATACTAAAGTTCAAATCTCACCATGACTGATCTGTCAAATGACCTCTTTGAAAAAAATGGGCCTAGAGGAATGATCCTGGCACATCTCACCATTGAGAAGTACTTGAAAACTATACCACATGTTGACCCAAGCATTGTGAGTGAAATTGAATAGATGAAATAAATATGGGTATTGTGTAAGAGATAGCTGTGTACTTTCAAACGGTACCAGTAGTTGGTGTACTCTCAACATTCTAACCAGAATTTCAGGTTTTATCTTGGGTGAAAGACTGGTGCAACACAGCTTGAGGAATTCAAACCTTAAGACTGTTTTAAAATGCAGTGTTTGTGCAAAAAAAAAAAAAAAAATCTGTGTAAATTAAGATTTTGAATCACAAACAAATTAGACAGTTTCAATTTATAGTAGACATATTATTAAAACATATTCTATTAATTAATTCCAAACAAAATAAAAAGGCTACCTACTGAAAATTATTAATGATACAATATTCCTTCCAGGTGGATACAAATTTAATTAACTTATAACTTACAGAGAAAGTTACAATTTATCCAGCATTTAAAACATAAATCAAATTATTAATCTGTAAAGTTTTAGCTTTTAAACACTTATGGTTATTAAGTTATTATAGAGTTTATGCTCATCAATAACACAATTTAAAATAGAGCCTAGCATTTTTCTGTTAAAACATTAAGTTATATTTAAATAATTACCATATCTATATAAATATTATCATATATTATCATATATATATATATATATATATATATATATATATATATATATATATAATATAAATATTTATCATATTTAAACACTTATGGTTATTAAGCTATTATAGAGTTTATGCTCTTCAATTAACACAATTTAAAATAGAACCTAGCATTTTTCTGTTAAATATTCATGCACATTTTGAGTCTGCTACTATGTCCACATGACAGTCATAATTAAAAGGAAAACATATGGAGTAAGCAGTCAGTTAGGGAGAGTCCACTTGATAGTATGAGTAGTAGCCAGATGTAACAGTCCAAGTTGAAGTAGTAAGAAATCTTCCCATGTGTTGTCTATTTTCATAAGAGGAAAACTGGACTAAAAAAAAAAAAAAAATTTCTGGAGTATAAAAATTTTTGATTTGCACTTTATTTCTTCTTTTTCTTTGTTTTATCTTTGTGGACAAGTTGACTATTTTTACAATGCCAAATCCACCCCTACTTCAACCTTTCACAAAAACTTCAGAATTTTATCTTATTTCATTTTGGTCCTATACTCACTGAGATTAATCGTGCGTGTGTGTGCATACATGTTTCTTTGGACATAATTATTAGGGGGCAATGATATGTGTGCTTATGTCATAGTTTTGTTTAAGTTATATTTTAGAATACAGTTTAATTTTTTAAAGAAATTGTAGGATATTATATGGATTAATGTCAAGAATTATTTCTTTCATGTTGGTCATTTGATTGATTTTGTTTAGCAGCATATCAACCTCTATGGGTTATTTAATCCAGAATCAAGTAAATAGTTCTCAAATATAAACAACCAATATTTACCTGTCTCCAAACCAAGTAAATGCTTACAGGTTGAAACATAAACAACCAATATTTAGCTATCCCTGAACAAAATAAATGCTTACAGGCTCAAATAATTGAATAGCTAAGTTCCAATTCCAGTCAGGTTCATTATATTCACTTAAACATAAATACTTCTCCCTCCAACTATGGGTTAATTAGTAAGACTTGTATCACTAAACCATTATTATCTCCTACAAAAAATTCTAGCAATCTAAAAATATTTTCTAGCTTTAAATAATCTGCAAAAGGTTGATAAATCATAAAAAAGACAAATAAATCAATCAATAAAGGCTCAAATATAAACAACCAGTATTTACCTATCGTTGAACGAAGTAGATGCTTGTAGACACAAATATAATAATAATAAAAAAGACAATTTTGGGGTACGTTATAGCCACATCTCATTGAAACATTGTTTCCCATATGATTACCAAAATTAACCAACGTCAAGCCTGGTCAGTACCTAGATGGGTGAGTGTTTAGTAATATCAGGTACTATAAACTTGGATGTACAGGTGATGTAATGGATAATGGCTTGGAATTGTTAATCTGAGAGCCAAGTTCTAATTCTCATTGGGTTCATCATATTTACTTATACACTTCTTGGGAAAATATGAATCTACCTATTCTTCCATCAGCTTGGTTGGCAGCTGGTCTACTGCAAAAACAAACAGCAATATACTGCGGGCAAATCTTCTGCCTTGTCAGTCATGAATCAGAAGAGGCATGATCGCCCAAGAGAGTATCATGTATAGTACTTAACCAACTGACTGTTGCAGTAATGTTTTAAGTTAAAACATTAGTTTATCACTGAGTTTATTGCAGTGGCATTCATTCATTTTTTTTTATATCTTTTCTTTATTCCATATTCAAAAACTGATTTATATATTTCTGTCCAAAATAGAAGATACAACACTTTTATTTTGTCCTCTAAGTTCAATCATAAAAATTTATAACACATCTGTAATTCCTGTCTATTTCTTTTTAAATACTTTCCACACAATTTTTATTTTCTTGCTCTCTTTCGTTAATAATTTATCTTTTCATGAAGACATTTTTCAACTCCTTTGCACATTCTTCATTCACACAATTTTACTGATCAATTCTCAGTTACTCATTCTAATGACTTCCTTCTGTCTTTTTCTTTCATCATGCTTTTTTTGTTTCTCTTTTTCATTTCTTTTTCATTTCTCAGTTTTCGTTCTTTCATCTTTCTATTTTTTCTTTCTTTGTTACTTATTTCTCACACATTTGTTTCTCTTTCTCATTTCTTTGTTTTATTCCTATTTTCTTATATTTTTCTTTCCTTCATTTCTTACTATTTCTGCTTTGTTCATTTCTTTGTTTTTCTCTTCTTCATTTTCTCATTTGGTTTCTCTCTTTTTACTTCATTTTCTCTTTCTCTTTTCACTTTCTTAATCTTTACTGTCTCTCTCTTCCATATTTTATTCTGCTTCTCTCTCTCTCTCTCTCTCTCTCTCTCTCTCTCTCTTTCTCCTTCATTTCTTTATCTGTATCGTCATCACTTAATAATTAAAATATCTCTTTCTCATGAAATTTCACTCTTTTTCAATTCTTTCACCCACTCTCACTTCTATACTTTCTCTTTATTTTTGTTCTCTCTCTTTCTCTTTTCTTTATTTTTATTTCCTTCACTTTCTCAAAAAATCTCTCATCCAGTTTTTATTTTTCTTTTTTTCTCTTTATTTTTCTTTCTCTTTTATTTCTCTTTTCTCTTTTTCTTTTTTTTTTATTTCTCTTCACTTTCTCCTCAAAAAATTTTTTTCTCTTCTCATCCAGTTTTTATTTTTCACTTTTTTCTCCCCTTCTCATTTCTCTTCTTTCTCTTTATTTCTCTGTCTGTTCCTCTCTTTTTCACTTTTTTCTCCCCTTCTCATTTCTCTTCTTTCTCTTTATTTCTCTGTCTGTTCCTCTCTTTTTCACTTTTTCCCCTTTTTTCTCCTCTCTTTATTTCTCTGTTTTCCTCTACATTTTTTCTCTTTCATTTCACTTTCCTTTATTTCTTTTCCTCTCTGCTTCTCTCATTACTCTTTTATTACTCTGTTTTTTTCCTCTATGTTCCTCTCTGCCAATTCATTCTCTCCCTAAGCGATGATCACCTTCTTCCCCCATCACTGTTCAACCTGATCAACACACCTGTCTGATCACCTGGTCATCAAATTCAAATGAGGCTTACATTAAAAATGACTTGCTTATTTTCTTAATCTTTTTGCTTTATTTTATTCTTATTTTGCCAAAACACATCAATCCTTGCCCCTACCTCTACCAACAGTTCCATGTTTAAGCAAAAAGAAACATTTTTTCTTTTATTATTTTGAAATTTTTAAAATGCATAAAATATATGAGGGAGCACTGGAAAGTTCTTGGTTCAACCAAGAAGACCTTTTCTCCTGCAAAGAAAAAATCTGGTTGGTTTGTAAAATTTTGGTAAGTTAGCTATTTTTCAGCAACTCCTCATAGCGTCAGCCAATACATATACATATATTGTAAGAGCCACAATAAATTTGCATCCAGGCTCTTACAATATATCACCATTTGTGGTAGATTTTATATTGGTACAGTGTTGGGTAGTTAGGGACAAAGATGATGAAAAGAAAAAGAATACAGATGAATTTGGCTAGAATGAAAAAATATTCTTTCAAAAATTTTGAAACTGCCAGTATCTTTCGTTTTGTGTGCATGTGTAGACGTGACAATGTCAACAAAACCTAGTCTGATGAAACCATAACGGATGAAACGCATCACTAAAAAACCTTTCCAGTTTGTCATATTTTTTTAAATACTGTTTGTTTATATATAAAATTATACAAAATTATATATCCTTATATCATATATATATATATATATATGAAAATTTCTCAGGGTTAACCTGTAGAAAAGACAATATTTATAAATATAAATGACAATAGGAAAACTATTTATAATACATACATACATACATACATACATACATATGTATGTTTCTATTGATTACTAGTTGTATGAAATAAATGAGACACTTTTTTTTGCACAGAGTTTTTCCCTAAATCTCATTTATATCCAAAATTATAATTATCAATAGAATACCTTAGGGTGAGTAAACTTTTTTACTAGGTGGTCAGGAAGGGGTCTTTATATTAGTAAGATTAAAAATTAGTTTGACCCCCAAAACAATATGTAAAAAAAATCAGGTGAGTCACTTTTATCGAACAGCACTGTATATATATATATATATATATATATATATATATATATATTACAACTTTACTTGAGTCCCCCATCTGTAAGGTTCCACTTTCATATTTATATACACTTTGTCCCTGGTATTATGCAATTAACCCATAAATATAGCATACATTAAAACTATATATATATATACATACATACATATGTGTGTGTATAAGTATATATTTAATCATTTCACATCAAACAAGGCAATAAAACGTAAAAAGCATTAGGATGCAAGGGATTACTGAGAGTGAAAGAAACAGAGAGGACAATAAAAGAACGACATTCAAGGAGACAGGAATAATAGTTAAGCTCTACATTAATACTGCTTATTTTAAAAAAAAACAGATCATTTACTTAAATTGTATCTATTAAAATAACAAATAAACAGAAAAATATACATATATATAACTATGATATAATAAATAGTAACAACTTAAAATCTGGAGCAGGAATTTAATCTATAATCTGTAATGAGTGCAATGAGGATTATATAGGAGAAAACTCATGGAATTTAAATAAAAGATTATATGAACACAAATCAGATATTTAAAAAAAAAACAAAAAAAAACACACTCAATACATGAGTCACTCCCGGTAATGAATCTGACCATAATTTTGACTTAAGAAATGCTATTTTAATTAAAAGAGAAAACGAGGTAAAAATGTATAGAAAGTACACTGTTAAAACATCCACAGTAAATGCGTGTCCAGGTTCTTAAAACATTTCCTGTTATCACAATAAAAAAATAGGATAACCCTAAAAGTGACTCAAGTGTGTGTCAACACTGAAGAAAAAAAAAAAAAGAATTACAAACTTAAAAATTTCAACATGTAACTTTATATACATTATCAATAAATTTTATTTTTTTTACTAGATCTAATGCTACTTTTAAAAACACTAATTTAAAAAATCAACATTTTCAAAAATGATAATTTAAAAAAATTAACTTTTTTAAAAATAAATATGTTTATCTTTTTAAATATAACTTTATCTATCCATTTTTTGTTCTACTCTGTTAGTAATTAAATTATAAATACAGAAGAAAATCTGCCTCGGATTGGCAAAATTTGGCTTGCACAATGATACTATACAAGCAGCTTCTTATTTTCTCTTCTTTTTGATTTCCTTTTTTTACCATTCTTAACCCAAAATCAAACCTCAGCCTCAAAATATTTCAAGAAAATAATTCTACAGACAACTACATTAGATTCATATAGGTGAACGAAAAACTACAGGGGAGGTGAAGGTAAAATGGATTCCATGAAAGTTTACATTCTGCCTTAAGCAAGAAGGCTTCAGGGAAAATGGAATTCTACTTGACATAAGGAATTAGGATTCTGATTTTAATTCTTTGACTTTTAATAGTGGAAAATGGAGAAAAAGAAGACATTGGTACTGCATGGATTTAGGAAGTGTTTCTACTTCTCCCAGCTGCAAAATAAGAGACATTTTTAAATAAAGATAAAATTTTACTATTACTTTTTTTTTTTATTCAGAAACTCAATTTCACCTTTAAACTTGTTTGCTTTTCCTCATATCCTGTCAGTATCCAAATTTATTCTTGAGGGCTCAAGAATGTGTCATGATTTTAAGATTTGGGAATTTTTACACCCTTTTATCCGGAACAATAGGCATCCAGGTTTTTAAAGTTTTCAATCTCTTCTCAAGTAACGGATATATCCGGGGCTTTGGGAAAGAGAACGACTTCCTCTACAAACAATGGCAAGACTTAACAAAGAATCCAACACTAACAAGAACAAGCAGAAAATAGGAGAGGAAAATATTCTGATAATGACAAAAGAAATGAAAGTGAAGTTACTATGTTGAGCAGAAAGTTGGGGGGGTGGTAAGAACCAATGTCTGCCTGGAGAAGAACTCATCAAAATGGTATTAAAGCATAATGTCATCTCTGGATGTTGTCACCTGATGGATGACCGTTTTTTCTCCCACTTCAATTTCTGCTTAAGTGCCTTCCAGATTGTGGATTCATGTGTCAATAAATACAAAATAAGATCTACACAAAAAGGTACCGAAAGCAATTACAATGCTTTTGTAAATTGATTATTTGCTTGTGTTATTTACTATAGGATATGAAAGTAGCATGGTGGGGTAATGGGTAGCAGCTCAGGTTACGTAATCAGAGAGCCAAGTTCAAATTTCAGTCAAGTTTGTTTCATCTCTTCTTCCCCCAGCTATGGTTAAATAGTAGAATAGATGAAGCATCTGGTTAGCAAGGTTAAATTACTGTTTTTGAACTACAAAATCAGACACTTCCTCTTTAGCTAAATAAATTGTCAGGCTATCGGGTGGTTCCATGTAGGAAACAGGTTCAATTCCTGTCGGAGGAAACATATTTTCTTTGAGATTTCTCAGATATTCAGGTTGGTAAATGTTGTTAATACTGTTTATAATAAACAGAGTATTTACTTAAATATTTGTATCTATAAAAATAACATACAAACAAAAAATATATTAAAATAATTGTCGGACTTAGTCCATTTCAATATATATATATATATATATAATTCATTCGAAAATTATAACATAAACATGTTATAAAATCACTACAAAAATAGGCATTTTGTTTCAACACTTCTAGGTGTTTTATCAAGTGATGGTTATGAATGTATATTTGCTCTACTCTGTATTGAGCACTCTTTTAAGAATAGTATTTTTGGTTATTGGATTTTATTCCGTATACACCAATCCTAAACTTGGTTATATATATATATATATATATATATATATATATATTGTGCATTTGGGGAGCAATGTCTCTTTTGTTGAAAATGACTGACAAGGTGCTATCCTTAAGTTTTTTATATAATTTTTTTTATGTGTTCAAACAATTTTCCTCTTTTCAGGACATGAAATTTACCAATTTTTTCCAAGTTCTTTCAGCTATACTTTTAGCCATTATCAATATGCTGACTGTGTTTGGAAAATAAAACATTCCTATAACTCTAGATATATACATAAAACAATCCATATATTCAGTTAAAAATGAAATAAAATTCATCCTTGATAATGTCTGAAAGTATAGCTGAAAGCGCTTGAAAAACATTCGTACAATTTTTATAAAATTTATGTCCTGAAAGGGGGAAAATTGTAGAAACACATGAGAAATTATATAAAAAAGATCAACCACAGCACCTTGTCAGTCATTTTCAATGAAGCTTATCTGAATAAATACACTGGAATAACATTAATGACATTACAGCTTATTTCTCTTTATCTCCTCATAAATATTCATATTTGTCCATTTTAATCACAATGTTACTTTGTCTCTATTTCCAATTATATGCCAAACATAATTTGTTGCTATCTCAGCCTATCCCTGCATCTATCCACCACTCTGTCTGTTAGTATCTAACAATGACAACCTGTTTATATCTTCTGATTTTAGTCTATATCTACCTTACCTTGTCTCAATTATTATATATCTAAGCTAGCTCATGTCTATATTAGCCTGCTTATATATAAACATATATGTCTTCAATATTTACATTATTCGGACTATTGTCCTCATCTTTGTTGCCATATTTATTACAGCGTTTCGGCCATTGTATGCTCCGGCCTTCTTCAGGTGGTTGGAATGTCGAACTGAACCCTTTATTTAAGCTCACTGGGGTAGACTGTTTCTAGTTCCACGTGCCATGTTTGATGGATGTCAGTTATCATTTTATCTCCTGTTAATTTCCCTCTGAAGTTCGCACTGCCTTAACCGGGTATTGAAGTCACTCTTTGCATCCTGTCACTTGATTTAACCAACGCCTTTATCCACTGTGCCATGTGTCCTGAGGGCACATGGCACAGTGGATAAAAGGCGCCCTTAAGGCAGTGGAGAACTTTCAGAGGTGAATTAACAAGAGATAACTGATAACTGACATCCATCAAACATGGTATGTGGAACTAGAACAGTCTACCACAGTGAGCAAAATAAAGGGTTCAGTTCAACATTCCAACCACCTGAAGAAGGCTGGAGCGTACAACAGCCGAAACGTAATAAACATGGCGACAAAGATGAGGACAATAGTCCGAATAATGTAAATAATGTACATAATACTTCATCTCAGAAATATAGACAGATATATGTCTTCTTTCAACTATCTACTGTGGATGGTCAAAATATATAGCAGTTTCTAAATTAATTTTATGAGAATTAAAATTTCTAATTTTTTTTTAAAGCTGTGATATAGATCCAAGAGAAAAAAAAAAACCCTACCTTTTTCTACCCATGTTCCTCTTTCAAAATGACTGCCTCTGTGGAGACATCTATAAAGCTTCCACGAAATGAATGGGTTTGAAAGGGAAAAGTACTGAAAACTTTCATAGGAGGTTAGTGAATATTTATGAAAGGGCTGGAAAGTTAATGGCAATCATTGAGAGAAAGGAGAAATTAACCTTAGTATCAGGCCCTGCAGTGGCTACCCAGCTGCTACTGTGAATGAAGATAAGGTCAAATTGATGGTCTCAATCCCTATGGTAAAACTCTGCAAAAACCTTCAGATGAGCCATGGTAGTGCTTGCAGTATAGTTCAATTTCATGGCTACTCAAAGGTCTTCAGTAAGTAAAATGCAGGCAGACTTCTGAAGGAACGGAGGTTGTTTGCTGTCAAAGAGCTTCCTATGTCCTAACCTGGCACTTTAATAATTTCAATTATTTGGGCTCATAATCACATAGAGGATAGTAGTAAGGTTAGATTTTTTTGCTATCTCTCGTAATCATTGCTTTGCCAATAATTTACAAAAGCTAATTATTTGTCACTCATACCTTCAATATGTCCTGTAAGGGAAAAATTCTCCAAGCACTCTTTCATCATTACATACCTTAGAAATTTAATTCAGAGTCAAAGTATAAATATCCTTTTCGGTTTTTGTTTCTGTTTCCATAAAACTTTGTTGGTTTCAAAATACACTTGATATAGATTATTTTTTTAACCCCTTCTCTGCCAATTATTTTGGGAAAAATGTTTCATTTTCAGACAGATGATTTGTTTTTAATAAAATAGCTAAGAAACTGAGGCACCTTGAAGTACCTGAGTGGTGGCTGACACCTCTACCAGATATATGTTTACAATTGGACTCATTTCAAGCACAGCAGGGTATACAAAGTATCAAGATTGGCATATAAACATGTCTGTAGTTGGTTTTTAAACGTTATGTTTTGGATGTGTTTATTCATCCATGTCTGAAAAAACACTTTCGATAAAAACATATATACATGTTTAAGCCAGGGAAATGGTTAAAAAGTATCTCAATATTTGTTTTTTTAATTGGTTTCACCCCAAGCAAGGACATAAAATCACTAAGACACAAGGGGTTACTGAGTGTGAAATAATTAGGAACAGAAACATTAAAAATGAGCAGGAAAAGAAAAGAGTAATCAGGAGGTCAGTAGATAGTGATTGACATTGCATTTAAATCTTTACAGATTAAAGTTGGCTGGAAAGCATGAAGCTGGAAGGGAGTTCCACAAGTGAGAAGTGTGAGAAAAGAAGCTGTTAGCATAGAATTTATGATTACATTTAGCAAGCTCAACTGTAAATTGATGTGATCTTGATGCCAGTCTTGCACTGCATTTAATTCAAAAGGTTTAGGTACCATGGTGAAGAGCTTATCCAATCAATTACCATGAAAGTATTTATAGAAAAGACACAGAGAGGCAACCTTACAGTAGTGGGCAAGTGACTGAAGCCAAGCTGCCAGAACAGGACCAATAATATTGCTGATTCTTCTTTGGATTTTATCATGGAGCTCAAGGTATATAGAAGGGACAATGGACTATATGTGGCAGCAATATTCTAAGCCTGGATGAATAATAGATATTTATGATAGAGTCCTGATTGAAAAATTGTCTCACATGACACAGTGAACCAACTTAGCAAACCTATTTGTTACTTATAACATTCATTTTAACAAAATTCAAATGAATTTTCTAGCAAAAGAAGTCAAATGAGACAGCTCTCTAGAACAATATATACAGCAAAAAAACAAAAATTACCTCAGTCTGTTTCAAGCCATTCTGTACATGGCTATCATCAGCCCCTAAGTGTCTGTCAGACATTTAAGGGCTGATGATAGTTGTGTACTGTTCTGTGTTGAGATAATTTTTTTTTGCTATAAAAAATACATATGCCCTGTTATAATAAATATACCAAACTCTCTGTGGATTGGTTTTAATATTACTAGGATCACCTGGATTATATACTAATGGACCGATTACTTGTACTATATATATATATATATATATATATATATATATATATATTCATATGGTAAATTTTATGACAAATTGGAAAAAGTTTATTTAGATACCTTGAGGTTTCTCCCATGTAATTTCTATGACAATTATTACAGGTGATGGAGTAAACTCCTCCTTCAGGTTTTATCTTATTGTTTTGTTTAGTATTGACTGAGTCTTTTATTGTTTTGGATGTAGTAGTAATAACTTTTATGTTGAGTTTAGATAGATTCTTTTCAATTGTAGATGTGATAGAATTAGTAAGTATGATAATAATATATAATTTGATTCATTCGGTTTCTCAGGAGTAGCCGTTTTTTTGTTTCAGAATATTTTTTGGTCCTTTTGCTTTGAATTGAATATAAAAAATTAGGGTACTGAAGAAGTTTGAAAGTGTTTTCAATGTATTTCTCTTCTATGTGTAAATAATCTGAGCTGCCTATTCTTAGAGCTCTTAGGTAGAATCCGAAGACGCTGCTGGATTTTATTTTGTTACAATGGGAATAGAAATTTATCAGGTCATTTTTGTTGGCTGATTTTTAGTGAACACTGTGTTTTAAACTGTTGTTGATGCAGTGTAGCTTGATATCTTGGAAGTGTAAGGAATTGTGTTCTTACCATTTTGGATGTCAATTCTATTGTGTAGAATCTAAATAAAAGATTATATGAACGCAAGAGGGAGATTTTACAAAATAATACATCAAATGCATTGGTTGCCCACCATAACATGACTGACCACAACTTTGACATATGAAATGCTACTCTGATCAAAGGAGAAATAATTTACTATGATGTAAATGTCTAAGAGTGACTTAATTGTAAGGTCATCTACAGTAAATTTGCACCCGGGCTCTTACAACATTTCAACCTTTCTGGCAGATCTTCTAATATCACAGTGTGGTATACGTACTTACAAAAGTGATGGAAAGAAAGAGAAAAAGACTCTTAATGAATTCAGCTGATAAAAAAAATATTCTAACGTTCCCAGCACACATCTACTGTGTGCATGTGTAGTCCTACCAGCATAACAAAATTAGTATGATGAAGTCCTGAAGGATGAAACATGTCACAAGTAAACTTTTTCCATTTTGTCATATATATATATATATATATATATATATATTCATATATATTTATTTATCTATCTATCTCTCTATAAATATATATAAATTTATATCAATCTATCTATATATACATATATATATATATATATATATGCAGAGGGTCGTTTGGGAACCTTGTGGCACTTAGTGCACCAGGTCTCTGTATTCGTCCCTTCAAAAAGTGTGGATGGTTCTGCACGAGGCCTTCACCACTATAATCAAATCTCATGTGTCGTTGTCGGGCTGTCAGTTTCCTAGAAACTGATCTGCTTGACCCTCATACTTTGAATTCGACGGGAGAGTTGACTATATATATCTATATATATATCTAAATCATAATTAATATTTAATTTTTGATGTAAATATATTTATCTATATTTATATCTATCTATCTATATATATATATATATATATATATATATATATATATATATATATATATATATATAAAATTTTTTATTTAATTTTTGATGTAAATTACAGTTTATTTCTAATGTAAAGTACTAGTTTTTTAATATAAATTCATGTTTTATGTTTAAATAAGAACAAGTAATCTCCTTTTAATTAAAAATTTTTTTTAAATTTAAAAAAAATTAAAATATGAATATTCACTACTCAGAAATATACTTTTTTAATTTTCATTTTTTACATCCATATATAAATCCTGCTTATTTAATTTTGAAATTTTGAAATTAAAAAACTGTAATCTTAGGTATAGTATATAACTATGCCAACATTGAGATAAACAGATATAGAGTCATTCTAGTGGTCACGGATAATATGTGTGTGTGTGTGTATATATATATATATATATATATAAATAAAAATAATAATAATACAATTCAAAATGGATATAGAAACATTTTGAAAATTTAACATTTTTAAACCAGCAGCAGTTCTGCTGAATATTCAATTAAATAATAAAAGTTCAATAAATTTATCTCACTGACTGACTCCAGTTCCCTGTCAAAATGCTTATCAAGGACAGATGTTTGATAAATCTGAGTTATGTAAATTAAAGTATGATAAATTTTGACACAAAACACTGAAGTTTGTCAGTTCAATAACTTCATGAAGTTTTACTGATTTATTGAATATATATATAATATATATATATATATATATATATATATATATATATATATATATATATATATATATATATATATATATATATATATATGTGTGTGTGTGTGTGTGTGTGTGTGTGCGTGCGTTTGCGTGTGTGTGTATATATGTATGTATATATAAAGAGAGAGAGATGATAGATAGAAATATTGATAGAGAGATAAATAACTCTAAGCAATAAGGGCTGGCTAAGTAGAGAAAACCTGCTGCTTATGAAGTGAAAAATCAAACACGGAATATTTTTATAAAAGTCAGATTAGAGAATCTTGATCATGTCAAGTATTTTTAAAGAAAGATAAGTAGTTTGAAATGATTTGAATTTGATCACGGATTAAAACAGTCTTATTTTTTGTTTTTTTTTTCAACTTTTAATTTAATTTCCTTTTGTCAAATTATTTGTTCCTTCTCAGATTGGAATGACGAAAATAAAATATGCAAAAAAACAGAGAAAGTTAAGCTGGAGTGAAAACGATGAAGAATCATTCATCTTGACTGTTATAAACCTTTTAAAACATAAGAGGTCAAATTTGTTTAAGGTTTGTTCCTTACTGTATGTTTCCTTCATTTTTTTTTCATTTTTTCCTTCAAATGTTGTTATTTTTCACTTTTTGTTGTCAGAATCATTAATTAGCTAGAAATCATAATGTAAAAATTATGTTAAATTAGGATAGGCCAAAGAAAAAGTCAAGGTTATGATATTTAAATTAAATATAATCAATTGAAATCTTGTAAATATCAATTCTACAATACAGTCAGATTAAGAGATAGAGTCTAATTATTATTAAAGTTATATATCAGAAAGCAAGAACATGAAGGGATTAAAAAAACAAAAAATTAAAAGTAAGCAAATAAATTTAGTACCTGGCAAGGCACGGTGGAGTAAGGGATAGTGGCTTGGATTGAGGAATCAGAGAGCCGAGTTCGAATTCCAGTTGAATCCATTACATTCGCTTACGTACTAATACCCTTGGGAAAGGTGTGAATCCTCTTCTTCTCCACCCAGCTATGAGTAAATGGCAGGACAGACCGGGTTCTATAGCCTTGGATGGCAGCTGGTCTACCACAGAAAGAAATGGCAACCTACTGCAGGAAAAAAAAATCTGCTTTGGTCAGTCATGTATCAAAAGATACATGATTGCCTAAGCGTATATCATGCATGAGATATAACTGACTGACTGACCTGACAAGCAAGATTAGGTTTGGTTCAGTGGATTAATTTGATGACATATTAATCCTAGTTAGCTTATACAGTTCTTACAGAACAAAAATCACAGTGAATAAATAGATAGGCAGACATAGTTCCAGTTCACATGAGAGTCAAAATAGTAGACATTGGTTCAATTTACACAAGAGTCAAAAAGGTAGACAGGTCCAGTTTACATTAGAGCTAAAAAGGCAGACATAGGTCTAGTTTGCATGAGGGTCAAAATGGTAGACATTGGTTCAAGTTACACAAGAGTCGAAAAGGTAGACAAGTCCAGTTTACATTAGAGCTAAAAATGGTAGACATACCTCCAGTTTGAATGAGAGTCAAAATGGTAGACATTGGTTCAATTTAGACTAGAGTGAAAAAGGTAGACAGGTCCAGTTTACATTAGAACTAAAAAGGTAGACATGGGTCCAGTTTACCCAAATCCAGGGTGTTCTCACTCCTGTTGGAGGAACCCCTCCCTGGTGGACCTACATCACTTTCTATCTCCAGCCATGAGGGATTGAGGTATTGGGTCAAGTTGTTGCAACATCTTGCTTTTGGCCACACTCTAGTTCTTTTCCACTGCCTTCATGTTCACTCTGTTGCATTAATAATCTACCTGTTGTCTCTAAGAGATGTGGTTAGCTTAATCTGTGTTTGTGCTGATGATGGTCTTGATTATGTACTTTAATCCAGTCTGCTGTCAAGTTCAGGTGTTACTCTTCCTGTCATGTAAGGTGATGTCAAGCATGATTTGCTCCAGTTTATGTTGGGCAAGAGTCTCTGTAGTAGTTGTGTTGAACACCCACATGTCTCACTTCCAGGAGTCATCACCAGCAAAAAATATTCATTAAACAATTTTCTCTTCATTTCACTTGTTGACTTTGTCACATTTTTGATAATAAAAATTAGAAAAAAATCAGATTAATAAATTTTTTTTTCCAATCAAGTAAAATTAAAATATTACACTTTGGTATAAGAAGTGTGGTAAAAATTAAACATACTTTTGTTCATTTATTAGAAACAGAAATTAAAGGTTACGGAAAAATAAATAAAGTTGATCATTAGTGCGTTTGGGTTATGAATAAAAACTTCATAGAGAAGAAGAGTAAATTAACTTCCATATAACAAAACCAAGTTTTCTAAATTAGATGTTCTTTAGTGAATTTCACACAAAAAATATCTACAGTATTCATATCAGTCGGGCTATTGTCCTCATCTTTGTCACCATATTTGTCACAACGTTTCGGCCGTTGTACGCTCCAGCCTTCGTCAGGTGGTTGGAATTTCGAACCGAACCCTTTATTTCGATCACTGGGGTAGATTGTTCTAGTTCCACGTGCCATGTTTGATGGATGTCAGTTATCAGTTATCTCCTGCTAATTTTCCCTCTGAAAGTTCGCCACTGCCTTAACCGGGTATTGAAGTCACACTCTTTGGGTCTGTCACTGGATCTAACCAATGCCTTTATCCACTGTGCCATGTATCCTTGAGGACATCCATCAAACATGGCAAATATGGCGACAAAGATGAGGACAATAGTCCGACTAATGTAAATACTGTACATAATACCTCATCTCAGAAATATAGACAGACTCCAAAAAAATATCTATTTTTGCAATGAAAATATGAAATAATATAGCAAGTCCAAAGGAAATAAAATTTAATGCTTACTTCAATTAAATAAGCTATAGTTATTCCAAATGTAAAAAGCTAAAATTTATTATGCTAACTACAGCAGTGAATGATCACAAACTGAAAGGAAAACAAAAAGTTTTCACTCTGAATAGAACAATGAGAATTGAAATTGGCCTCCATTTTTGGACATGAACTGAACTATGACATAGCCTTTAATAAAGCACACCATGCAAGAATGAAAAAATAAAAAACATTATAAAAAAACCCTTAAAATAATGAGGATTCATTTTCTTTTATGTGTTGTGTCTGTTCAGGGCATGGATGATCCTAGCTCTGTATAACTTTCTATCGCTTGTAGCTCTAAGCAATGTTTGTCTACTTACTATCTCTCCTGGCACCTGTTCTGCCATCTATTTACACAAGCTCATTACATAGGTTACTCAATTTTCACTCTGTCTTTCTCTTGCCTGCAATGTCCTGTGAGTATCAAATTCTCCTATCTCTCTTTCCTTATTATGTGGATCAGAAATTTCAGCTGTTGCTTTCTGATTTTAAGTACAATTGTCCTTTTTGATTCCATTTTCCTTAAAATTTTCTCAATGTTCACATGTTCCATCCATGGTATTCTCAGAATCACATATATACATTATATATATATATATATATTTAAGAAAACCCAAAACTGTCAATAGAACCAATGGACAACTTGCCAAAACCTAAAATGTTTATCCAGATAAAGTCTTGAAAAAAAATGACAATACTGCAAAAAGAAAAAGCCAAACCTACCTACTCAGTAAAGTGCTCAAAGACTAGATTGTCTAGACAGAACAAAACACATAAACAGTGTTAAATCCTATAAAAGTATGGCCCTAGTTGTAACCAAGTTTCACGCTCATGTGATCTTCAGTGTGCATGCATATATATATATATATATATATATATATATATAAAGTACACTTGAGAGAGATATGAAATTAATCCCTCCCTATACTCTACCATGTCTCTTTAACTATCCCTCTCACACCCCCTGTTAAATTACAAAAACTTATACTACCCATCAATTTTAATCTCATTTTTCATTTCATTTCATTGTTGGAATTGCTATCTGATGATCTGGCGTCCTTTTAAAAGGACTCTGGTGAAATAAATTATTGTAATGGTACCTTAAAGTGGTCTGTTTTTCTTTTAAATATTAGCTCTGGATTTACATTGAGCTCTCAGGATTTCATCCTCCTTGGGATTACCCATACGGATTGCCAAGTTCTTCATAACTTAAATATATATATATATATATATATATATATATATATATATATAAATAAAAAATGATAAATAAAGAAGTTTTGATAACTACAGGCAAATTACTAAGAATCAATTCTTTGCATAGTTTGAAGCATCCACTAACTTTTGAGATGTATGTGTATTTGTTGGATAATTTGAGGGCATTTAGAATTTGCTATTATCTGAAAATTTCCATATATTAAATAAAAGCATTATGGGGGAAAAAAGACATTAAACCAATTTGAACTGAAGAGCTTTAATAAAATTTAATAACTGAATAAAATTGCAAAATAAGTTTGCAAGGCACTTATTTGTTGATGGAAAGAAGAAATTGATATTTCTAACATGAGAGAATGAAAGGGAGAAGAGTTAGACAAAATAAAAATGATGTGATGAAAGATGTTGATGAAGAAAGAAAAGAAAATTACTGAGATGAGGAAGAAAGAGAAAAATGGGATGAAGAAAGAAAAGCAAAGAGGTGAAAAAGAAAGAAGAGTAAAGAGAATAGGAAAGATGAGAAAAGTGATGAAAAAGAAAGAGGAGGAGCAAAGAGATAAAAAAAAAGAAAGAGTAAAGAGAAGAAGAGTAATGACAGTGATGAAGAAAGAGGTTTAAAGAGAATAAGAAAGAAGAAGAACAAATTGATGGGAAAGAAAGAAGAGGAGCAAAGATAGTGATGAAGAAGAAGTAAGAAGAAGAAGGAAGCAGAAGATCAAAGAGCTGATGAAGAAAGAAGAGGAGCAAAGAGATGACAGAGAGAGAGGAGCAAAGAAAGAGGACAAAGAAAAGTAAAGTGAAGAAATAAGAGGAGTAAAGAGATGGAAAAGAAAAAGGAGTAAAGAGAAAAAGAAAGAAGAGAAACAAAAAGAAAAAGAAGAAAAGTAAAGAGATGGAAAAGAAGGAGTCGTAAAGAGAAAAAGAAGTAAGAGGAGTAAAGAGAGGAAGAAGATGAAAAAAGAGGCATACAGAGATGAAGAAAGAAGGAACATAAGGTGATGAGAAAGAAAGAAGTGACAGCGAAAGATGATGAAGAAGTACAAAGAAATGAAAAAGAAAGAATAGGTACCAAGCAATAAAAGAAAAAGATTGAAGAGACCAAAAAAAAAAAAAAAAAAAACAGAGCTGAAAAAGAAAAAGAGAAAGAATAATACAACAGAAAAAGAAAGAGAGGGAAAAAGGGCAAAATAGTCAAAGGATAAAAATAAAAGAGAGAAAGAAGTTGTTAATAAGTACACAGAGTAAGTAAAATTATTTTTTTTCCAAAATCACGACCCGAGTAATGCTAGTTAGAATATACATAAATGATTTTGTTGCAACTAATGATGAACAAATATGATGAGTACACTCTTCAGAACCATGCACGACTCAGAAGAGGGACTTGAGATTCTGTTGGAAAGAGAAATATAGGAAAAAAAATGGATTGCCTTCCAGATGATTAAATCAATAAAATATCTAAAGAAAAAGAGTTAACTTCTCAAGCTCTCTCTTGATATCTGGTTCATATTTTAAAAAAAAGCACAATTGGAACTAAAGTTTTTTTGTATATTGTGCCATATTTTTAAAATTTGTTTGGAATCTATTATTACTGTTTCTTATAATAATAATTCATCTGATTCTGATGAGCAATGAAGCTGCAAAACTTTGAAGTCTATCAGAAGATAAATCATTTAAACCTTGATAAATTTATTGAATACTGTCACTCTACTTCTTTATTGAGCACTTTCTTTCCAAAAACCTTTTTCTGCTATGTGCCATATTTCTTCAGGACATTGGTAATCATGGCTCTCCACAATTACCTGCTTTTTGTAGCTCTTGTCTTTTTACTGTCTCTTCTAAATCTTGTTCTACAATTCACTGACACAAGCTTGTTAGGTTATGCATGGCTTTCCTCTTGTCCCTCATGCATTCAATATGTCCTGAAAGTGTCAAATTTTCCAAGCCTTCTTTCCTCATTATGTACACTACTATTTCTTTCGTTATGTATAATAGTCCTTTTTGTTTCCATTTTCTCTAAAACTTTGTCGTTGTTCACATGTTCTGTCCATGGTATTCTCAGTATCCTTCTGTAGAAGCACATTTCTGTTACTGCAAATCATCTATGAGGAGATTGTCCAGCATTCACTGCCATATAATGGATATTTGATATTAAATAATAGTTCAGCATTTTTCTTGTTTTTTAATACTTTGCTCAGTTTTTGGCAGGCATCTTTGCTATTACAATATGCCTTTAGATTTTGGTGTTGCACTTTCTGCCTCTGTTAAAACACTTTCCAAATATTTAAATTTTTGTACTTGTTTGATCTTGGTATTCCCAATTTGTAATTTGCATGTTGGTCTGTCTCTTTTGCTAACACCCATACATTCTATCTTCTTGCGATAATCATTTCTTCTCATTTTCCTTCACTACCTTCTGTTCTCCTATATAGCAATGAATGCTAAACACTCTCCTCAGAGATGAAGAAGAGACTTGAAGCAACAGAAATGTGGTTCTACAGAAGGATGCTGAGAATATCATGGACTGAACATGTGAGCAATGGTGAGGTATTAGAGAAAATGCAAACAATAAGGAAACTTAACATTAGGAAGAGACAGTTGAAATTTTTTGGGTATATAATGAGGAAAGAGGGCTTGGCAAATCTGATACGCACAGGGCAGATTGATGTCAAGAAGGACAGGGGAAAACAGCACATAACATATTTAATGAGCTTGAGTAAATGGATGGTGGGTAGGGTTTAGGAAAAATGAGGAAAAGACAAAAAAACAGGAAATTGTGGAGAGCCATGTCTTACATCTTGAAGAGATATGGCCTATAAAGAAGAACTGAATTAATTCCCTATCTGCATGCAGGTAGCTTGCTCCTAGTATAAGGTTCTGGATTATTTTAATATATATGTTAAATTCTAGTAATTTTACATACTGGTAGAGGTGTTGCTTCCTTGCAACCTACAATCTTCAAAAATTTGAATGCAACATTAATTACAATTTTCTGTCTTGTTGAAATTTGTTCTTTTATTGTCAGTTCTCTTCAGTAAAGTTTTCTACTTCTCTTTCACTCCTAGTAACCCCTTGCATCTTAGTGGCTTTATTGCCTTGCTTAGGGTTAAAAGGTTAAAATTATTTTTACATATTTTACTAGGTTTTATTGATTTATCTTATTACTATTGCCTCCTGTTTAATTTACAGTTGAGAATTTTTGGCAGCTTTTTTTTAATTTTTTACTTATTATTGTATTTATTTTAGATTATCATATTTTATTATTAGTAATATTACTTGCATTACAGTTTTCAATGGAGACTACAAATTTTAGTTACACTTTAAAAAACATACCTACACAAATCATCATGATTAATAGACCTTGATTCTTGATTAGCATTTCTAATCCAGAGCATAAATTTATATGTTAATAATTCAGTAGATTTAACAGATCCTGACAAGCAGTGTGTCTGTGAAACTTTGAAGTTGGTCACAAGATAAGTACTTTAAAACTTTATAAATTTACTAACTATTGTCCCTCTTCTTCTTTACTGATCACCTTCTTTAAAAAAATCTGCTTGCCTTGAAATATGTTAAACTCTTTTATACATTTTGAGAGGTGTTATTGATTATTATTGCATGATATTATAAAGAAATATGAAAGAATGTTGACTATTCACAGAAAATTGATGTTGAAAACTGTGTTCCAATTCTATTAGAAATGGATTAGATCATTTCCATATTACTGTCTATGTTTTTTTCTAGTATGTCTTTTCTTGACTATGGATTTGTAAATCTCCATCTGAACTCTGAAATTTTATTTACTAATTAATTTTTTCTCTATTGAAAAGTAATAATCCACTTTTTTATTTTTCCTCTTCTCAGCTACTGGTGTTGTTACCTAGGGAAGGTTACTGAATGGAATAATCAAACAAAGGCTGGTAATGAACGATAATACTTAGGACAAGAACAACACATATAAGATTCGCCAGCGGCACGTAGAAGTAGTAGTTAACTGCTAGACATGAGTCTAGTGAATTCCACAATGAATCTCCAACTGCAGGATATCTACCAACCTCTCCACTCGGTCAGATATGGCACAAGGCCGAATTGAATGTGGGGAATCCAAGCCCGAAGGCTAGGCGAAAAATTCCATGTAGACCCCGTATAAAACGGGGTCGGGTCGGGTCGATTCGAGTTTTCACGAGATGAGACTCTACCCTTTGACATAGCCTCGTCTGGGGATCTTCTCTGCCCGGAGTTATCAGTTATCTCCTGCACAGTGACAGGACCCAAAGAGTTGTGAGTTCAATACCGGGTTACGGCAGTGGAGAACTTGGAGAGGGGAATTAACAGGAGATAACTGATATCCATTAGACATGGCACGTGGAACTAGAACAGTCTACCCCTGTGAGCGAAATAAAGGGTTCAATTCGACATTCCAACAACCTGAAGAAGGCCGGAGCGTACAACGGCCGAAACGTTGTAATAAATATGGCGACAAAGATGAGGACAATAGTCCGAATAATGTAAATAGTGAAAATATTTTCCTAATTCTGGAGGAAAAAATACATTATAATCGGAATTCAAGTGGAGGATTTGTGGACTGGAAAGAAATGCGAACAAGCAGAAAACATTCAAAGAAGTTAAAAGTTCTGTTTTTAAATAAATAATGAAAAAAAAAAATCAATGAAGAATGCGAAAATTTAACAATAATATAATCTAGTGTGTATTTTGCGTTCCCAATTGTTTCCTTTGGGAACGCAAATTGGAGTAGATAGGTTTGCCTATATCCAGTTCAAACTCCTCCCTGGTCTTTTGAACAGGGGTAGAAGTTTATTCTTTTTTCCCTGTTTAGGATTGGCTTTCTGGTTCCTTGTAGTTTTTTCCTTCTCTTTCCCTCCCAATAGTACCTTGCTTGTTACTGTTATTAACACCTTGCTTGAGGTGATCTAATAAAAAAATATATCATTTCCAGATTTGAAATAAATAAGCAGCTGATTAAGTACATGAACAACTTAATCACCCACAAATTAACTTTCCTCTCAAGATTGTTTTAGCAAGATGGCTGCCTTATCCATTGACAGTCTTGACAGACTAAGGTTAGTGAAAATTTCTTATGGTGATTTTCTAAGTGTAGCTTAGATGTGGCACAAGGTCGAATGTATGGAGCACCCAGTCATAATTAATCAAGCAAGATAAGCCTGCTAATCATTATGCCATGTTGAAGTACCCAAACAATGATTTTCTGAGCGTAGCTTAGATGTGGTACAAGGTTGAAAGTGTGGAGCACCCAGTGAGGACTGAACTCACTACTCTACGCCTAATTGTTCTAGTGAGACAAGCTAGCTAACCATTACACCACATCAAAGTGCCGAATGTAAAAAATTTCCTATGAGTGGTATGTAAATATTTTCTTATACAAATGGCATAAAGAAACAGATTGGATGAGAGAAAAAAATATCTTTTTAAAAATTTGGTGAAAAAAGAACATGACTGCAGTAATCATCGTCATTTAGGTCTGAAGAAAAATTTGTTTTGCAATTCATCTGTGGATCCAGATTAATGTCCAAAACATTTCTGTACAGGAATAACTTAGAGTTGGAAAATCATTACAATGAGATAATCCACTCTGTCAGCCTGGAGAGTCTTTATCCAGCAGCATTAAAATTTGTTACAGTGAGAGATAATCCTACTATATCAGCCTGGATAGACTTTATCTGGAAGCATAAAAGTTGATTACAGTGAGAGATAATCCCACTCTGTCAGCCTGGAGAGTTTTTATCTGGCAGCATTAAAATCCGTTACAGTGAGAGATAATCTTACTATGTCAGCCTGGAGAGTCTTTATCCGGCAGCTTTAAAATTTGTTACAGTGAGAGATAATCCCATTCTGTCACCTGGGGAGTCATTATCCGACAGCTTTAAAATTTGTTACAGTGAGCAATAATCCCACTCTGTCAGCCTGGAGAGTTTTTATCTAGCAGCATGAAAATTGATTACAGATAGAGATAATCCACTCTGTCAGCTTGGAGAGTCTTTATCCAGCAGCATTAAAATTTATTACAGTGAGAGATAGTCCCACTAAATCAGTCTGGAGAGTCTTTATCTGGCAGCATTAAAATTCATTACAACTGGAGACTTCCAGACTGCAGATGATGATCAGGATTTCTATATGTCATGTTCAGGATCTAAAGCACTTCATTGCTCTTGCTGATATCACCTTGATGCCCATTGGATTGATACGAGATCTCATCAACCCACTCCATTGGGAAACAGTCTTCACATGCTAACAGAAATGACAGACACCATATCATTGAGGATTTCAATCCATCAACTACCTTTACTTGGTTTGCCCACCAGTTGAAGCAGTTTTTGTGGATGCTGTTGCATATAAACAGCTATTTGAAGTGTCAGGTGAGAGTTGCACAACCAATTTAGACAAACTACTCCCAAAGAATTATATAACTCTTCCTCCAAGAAAGGTTTACACCCCCCACACACACACCAAACACTTTTTTTACACAAGAGCAAACAGATTATCATCAAATATACTACTATTATAATAAATATATTTACATGATAAATAATAGAAAGTAATCAATAAATAATAATAATAAAAATATATATATATAATAAATAATATAAAATAAGTACTAAATATATATGAAACCATTTTTTTAAATTACTGTTGATGTTAAAACTGGCAATGTTAAGCAATTGAAAATAAATAGTAAAAATACACAAAGCAAAATAAATGTTAGGATTCAAAACACCCCTCTTACAAATTCAAAGATACTTCACTTCCTTAAAAAAACATTATATTAGGTTGAAGTAAGGCACTTATTTATATCTATCTACAAAAATAAGCTTAGATGTTGCACAAAAAGTATGGGGCACCCAATGAGGATCGAATTCACTATTTAGTCATAACTTATCTAGGAAGACAACCTTGCTAACCATTATACCAGTGTGTGAAATGCTCTCTACAAGTGCCCTCAAATAGTAAGAGTTTACAGTCATAAGGCATCTTTCAAAAATCATCTTAAAGAAAATGATCTTATTTAATGTTACTCATTGGAATTTTGGTATCTGTCTATATTTCTGAGATGAGGTATTATGTACATTATTTACATTATTCGGACTATCGTTGTCATCTTTGTCGCCATGTTTATCACAGGACCCAAAAAAGTGTGAGTTCAATACCTGGTTAAGGCAGTGGAGAACTTTCAGAGGGGAATTAACAGGAGATAACTGACATCCATTAGACATGGCACATGAAACTAGAACAGTCTACCCCAATGAGTAAAATAAAGGGTTCAGTTCGACATTCCAAACACCTGAAGAAGGCTGGAGTGTACAACGGCCGAAATGTTGTGATAAACATGACAACAAAGGTGAGGACAATAGCCCGAATAATGTAAATAGTGTCATTGGAATTTACTATTATTCTTGTCTTCTACTGAAACCTTGTACTCATTAGAAATGAATTAATGTACATAGTCTGTCTATATTTCTGAGATTATGTATTGTGACTATTTGCACTATTTACATCATTCAGAAAATTGTCCTCATCTTTATCACCATATTCACAATGTTTTGGCTGTTGTACACTCCTGCCTTCTTTAGGTGATATATGTTGTAATTTTGAACTGAACCCTTTATTTAGTCTATGAGAGTAGATTGTGCTAGTTCCACATGCCATGCCATTTCTGAATATCTCAGTTTCATCAATTCCCTTTAGTAACTCAGTCCTCCAAGTTTTTTGTTCCCACTGCTGTGGCCAGGTATTGAACTCACAATAAAGATGAGGACAATCATCTTAATGATGTTTCTGTAGCATAACTATAGACAATAATGAGTATGTCCCCATTCACATAAATACAGTAGTAAATACTGTATGTTGGTCTGCAATTGGAGATTCATTGTAGAATTCACTTGACTCACTTCTAGCAGTTGACTATTTCTTCGAAGCACAGCTGGCGAATTTTATGTGTGTTGTTCTTGTCCTAAGTATTATCGTTCATTACCAACCTTTGTGTGATTCTTCTATTCAGTAACTTTCCCTAGGTTACAACAGATGTAAATAGAGTAACTAGTACACAGTCTGTGTATTGTTTTCCTTTATGTATGGTAATATCAAATTTCTTTCAGGGACCTTTTTATGCTAACTCAGACTTTTAAATACATAACATTGAAGTTTTAAAGACTAAATACTTAAAAAAAAATTCATGTAACCAATAAAGAAGATATAAAAAAGCCTTTACCAATGGAATTAGTTAAAATTCTAATTATATTAGCAGCAACTGTGAAAATTTCATGGTGTTGCTATTTAAATTTTCTAATGAATCATAATTCCTAAGTTAATAACTCAGTCTTGGGTATGACGATAAACTACATCCAGTAGCAAAGGCCTCTGATTGAAAGATTTTGAGGAGTATGGAACCACCTCATAATTGCTGTTGTTTACAGGTCCACCCTGATCTGGGGTGGTAGCACCTGTTAGGGTCTCTGCTATGGGCAAATAGTTAACCCATAGACTGGGGTCAAAACACTATGAAAGTATAAAAATACATTTTTATAGTAAAAATACCAGCAATATATTATAATTGTTTTTTGATTACATGCAATAAATTTTGAAAAAAAATAATTACCAAGAATACATCTTTTGTAAAAAGATGTTACTAATATTCTCAAGAAAATTAAATTTCAGCATTAAATGACCCATAAAGAGTTGATAAGCAGTTAAACAAACAATAAGTTAATAACGGAATAAGCTCCTTGTGAGTTCTATGACTATAAAATACTTGTGGAAATTCCCCAATTACATCATTAAATATTCAAGCTTAACAATAACCAAATTATAAAATAACAATCATAAGTGTGAATGAAAGTCATTATTTAAAGAAGTAAGAGAGTACAAATGAAAAGTTTAAAAACTGACAATGCATTCCATTTCACTGAAGCAGACATTACATTCACAAGAGCATTGTAGCCTGTTCTATCGTTTTATCACTGAAACCAAACATCTCTGATATCTCTTTTTCTTCCATCTTGCAATAAAAAAGGAATGGTCCATTATTTAACTTGGGTAATGGCAGGACATAAAACATGTGCTAACTAATGGAGCAGAATTAGAATGATTCCTTTTTCATTCCATTAATAAAGGCATGAATCAATTCTTAATGCTTTTATTCACATATCTTCATTTTTAATGTTTTGCAATTGATATGTGTATAACTTAATCTTTACTGCACAAATCTATAGACATTTTTAATGAAAAAAATGTGTAATTATACTTTTAGAAATATTACTGTAAACAACTTCAATACTGCTATATAATATAATATCAAATATTTCAGATTGATGGATTGATTGTTTGTTTGTTTGTTTTTTTATGGGTTATCAACCTTTTGCGGGTTATTTAAAGCCAGAAAAGGTTTTTGGTTTGTTAGAAATTTTGGAGATAAAAATGATTTATGGATACAAGTCTTTCTAATTAACACACACCTGGCAGAAGAAGAGACAGATTTATACTTTTCCCAAGAGTATTTTCTCATAAGCAAATATAACAAACAAAACTGGAATAGGAACTCGGCCCTCCAATTTCCAATTCTGGGACATTATCCATTACACCACCTGCACAGTCAAACTTACAGCACCAAGTATTCTCAAGCAGTCACCCATCTAGATACTGCCCAGGCTCAACATTGTTTAACTTTAGTGATCATATGAGAACTGATGTTTCAATGTGCTATGGCTGTAAACCTCAAGTATTTAAGAGAGAAAATATGTATGTGTATATATTAGTATTTAAAGCTTCCATCTTTGATGCCTGGATGTAATAAGACAAAATATGTCAGTCAGAAATATGAAAAAATGTTGACTGTGATCATAAAGGATGGTGATGGTGAAGAAGGAAAATATGAAAATGAAGGAAAATATTAGAAAGAAGAAGGAAGATATGAAAGTGAATGACAATATTTGAAAGAAGAAGGAAAATTGCAAGGAAGAAGAATTGCAAAATAAAGAAAAATTAAAGAAAAGTTAGGAGGAAAATGTGAGAAACAAAAATTATAACAAGGAACAAAATGAAAGAAAAAATTAAAAAAGAAAATAAAAATGAAAGAACATAGAAATAGAAGAGAGAGATCTAAAAAAAAAAATGAAATATAAAAGAAGCAAAAGGAAGTAAAATATGAAGAAAAAAGTAAGTGAATCTAAGTAGAAAAGACAAACAAAAAGAAAGTGAAAGTAAGAATAAAAAATAAACAAAAAAGAAAGTGAAAGTAAGAATAAAAAATAAAAAAGAAAGTGAAAGTAAGAATAAAAAATAAAAAAGAAAGTGAAAGTAAGGATAAAAATAAAAAAGAAAGTGAAAGTAAGAATAAAAAATAAAAAAGAAAGTGAAAGTAAAAATAATAAATAAACAAAAGAGAAAGTGAAAGTAAGAATAAAAATAAATATAAAATGAAAGTTAGAAGAAAGAAAAAAATAAAGTAAGAAGGAGGAAAAATAAACAGAAAAGAATGTCAAAGTAAAAAAGAAGGTAAAAAGTACAAAATAAATACAGGTGAATAAAAGGATGTCAACAAAAAAAGAAAGTGAAGAAGGAAAAGTTATGAGAAATAGAGGAAACCAAAAGTAAGTTTTGATGAGAAAATAAGAAATCAAAAAGAAAAGAAAGAAAAATCAGGAAAACAAAAAAGAAAAAGTGAATGAGAGCAGAGAGAGTAAAAGAAAAAATGATGAAGTGTAAGAAGGTTTTTTTTTCTTCTTCTATATGCTATGTCTCTTCAGGACATTGACAGTCATGGCTCTCCACAATTTCCTGTCCTTTGTAGGTGTTAAGTTTATTTTTTCTTAGCAGCATATTGAAGGTTATTTAACTTTTTTCATTTTTAGGGATTTCTGTGAAATTTAGTTTTAATGCCTTCCAAATGCTAAGCAATGTATTAGGAAACAGAAAAAGTTCATTAGAAACAAAGAAAAGAATACCTAACTGGTAAGTGGCAGTGAATACTAGACAATCTCATCACAAATGAAGAAGAGACTTGAAGCAACAGAAATGTGATTCTACAGAATGCTGAGAATACTATGGGCTGAACATATGAGCAATAACAAAGTTTTAGAGAAAATTAAATAAAAAATGACACCTATACTTAATATAAGAAAGATAGTTGAAATTTTTGGGATGCATAATGAGGAAAGAGGACTAGGAAAATTTGATACTCACAGGGCATATTGAAGGCAAGATGGTGGGAGACAAACAAAGCATAACCTACCTAGCAAACTTGTGTAAATGGACAGTGGAGCAAGGTTTAGAATAGATAGCAAAAAGACAAAATTTATTAAGAGCTACAAAGGACAGAAAATTGTGGAGAGCCATGATCACTAATATCATGAAGGAACATAGAATTGTTTCTTTTTTAATTTGGTGTATTGATTGATATGAGAACAGATGTTTTGTAGATAAGTTAAAGATTTTAAATTGTGTGTAAATTTTCTCGTATGATTTTATTTCTTTACTGTATTGCTTGATGTTGCTGAATTGGTCTTTTAAGTTATTTGTTTGGCAATGATTTAATCAATCAGATCAAACTAATACTATCAGGGCTTACTAATATATTTTTCTGGTGTAAGGTGAAGCATACAAAGAGCCTTTCAGATAAAGGAGGAATTAAGACAAAATTGGGGATAGGAAAAGAAAGTGTTATGAGAAAGGGCAGGAAAAGGAAGTGGTGTTAAAAATAGAAAGAAAAGAAAACAAGGAGAAAAAGAGAATGATTGAAGGCATTAAGAAAAAAAGAACGTCTTCAAAAAAAATGTGATGAAGAAAGAGAAAGGAAGAAACTGAAATTGAGGACATGAAAAGAAAGAAAGGTTAAAAGAGGAAAAAAGAGAAGTCTGTAAATAAAGGAAAAGAAAGATTATTAATAAATATAAAAAAAAGAAAAGGGTATAACAGAATGAGGATAACTAGGAGAGACAATTGCCAGAAGGAAGCCCTAAATCCAAGACATCTTTTGAGGCATGATGCCTTTCACTATTCCTGCTTTCTTTTCCTTGAATTATTTTTTTTGTTCCTTCCTTTTTGTTTGTCTGCTGGTGGATCACTCTGAAACTCCGATTAATGATATTTGATGATTTTTATTCTGTAGATTTCACTGGAATTAAGGAACAGAAAAAAAAACAAGAAAAAAACAATTATTCCTATACAGAGATTGTTTTTTTATGTGTATATATGTTGCCATGGGCTACCAGAGGATGTGGGACAATGAATGACAATCACTCCCAAGATCTTTTCCTCAATAGTCAACCTGGCCAGTAATCAACTGAGGGACACTTTTAAAAAACAGGAAGAGATGAACTTGCTGATATTAGAAATATTTATTGAATACACATTTGATAATGAGTATGGAAGAAATTGGGGCATAAGGCTAAAAGAGATTTTGAATAGAATCATGTTGAGCATGTGGTTACGTCTGTCTAATTGAGGCAGGTTTCAAAAATAATCAAAGATGCTACACATTGAATATTAACCAAAATATTGTAACAGCTATTGCAAGAGGCACCCATTGTTGTCACATCTATATGAAAGGTGGCATTATTTGAAACTGACTCACAATTAACATCATATGCTCTTCTAGATAGGCATGTTTTTTGCTGCAGTAGAACCGGGATTAATCTCACACAAAACAAGGTGTATCCTGCCTGACAAAGGATTTGTCATAACAATTTGAGACATGGATTCACAAATCCAGATGCTCTTCCTGATATCTAACTCAGACACTCACAGACGTCCAAGTTCACCAAGTGTTTTTATCAC
>CAHIKZ030004932.1:3755000-3757500 GCA_903632075.3 Acanthosepion pharaonis | reverse complement strand
ATTCATTTGCGTCTTGGAATTGTACCCCAAATTACCTGAAATTGAGAAAAAAATAACATCTATGCCTGAAGATGGTGAATGTTTTCACCGAAAGTACTTGCAAGCAATATGGGTTGAACATCTAATCCATTGTACAATAAATAAAAACAAAGATCGCATCGTTCAGCAAGGGGTCAGTAAATTAATGCCTTCTTAATCTGTTAGTGAAGTGAATTCACCATTAATTACATTAACTTTATTGATTTATTCTTTGAATGACTATTTTACAAAATTAATTAAACTGCATTATTTATTAATTTGAAAATCTATATATATATGATGTAATGGAATAACCTGTCACCACCATAAGTGACTACACTATAGGTAGTAACTATTAGTATTTGTAAACGGACTACAGATACTAACCAGAAAACCCTGCAAATTATGAAACAGAAAACAAAAAAAAAATTTATGAAACAGACAACAAAAAAAAAATTTATGAAACAGACAACAAAAAAAACAGACAAAAAAAAATTATGAAACAGACAACAAAAAAAAACAGACAAAAAATAATTATGAAACAGACCAAAAAAAAAAAAAAACAGGCAGAGGAAGGAACTATATAAACAATTCATATAAGAAACATTTAATAAAATGAGAACGAAGTGAGGGACTACAGAGACTAGCTGGGATCTGTTGAGTAAGACTCAGATTTACGCAAGAACTACCAACCTTCCAATAGTAGCACTCACTACTGGATTGACTTACGATGACATTGTGCATAACTGTTACCTTTATTCTTATTGTACTGGTTTTTACAATAAACCTTTACTTATTTTATCTACCTTGTTTTTCAAGTATATATTCTTATTAGCACAGAATATAACAATATATATGTAGCAACAAATAAAGTTAAATGGACAACTTATTTCCTAACTTTTTTGCAGACATGATATATGTTATACATTCATCAGTTATTATTATTATTATTATTATTATTTTTATTATATAAATATATTGTTTGGAATTTTGTATATTTATAAGGGAAGAATTCTCAATGTATTAGAGATGGACACTTTACAAATATAGTCAGTGTTAAGATAGGAATCAACAATGCATGGTAACTGTCAGTTTCACACCTCAGTGCAATCTTCAATCTATCTATCTATTGATCTCAGTCAGTTCACATCTATCTATTTATCTACATGTATATATAAAACCCTGTGGTTATTAATGCTTTCTACGTGTGTTCAATTAGGCATACAAACATGTATGCATTAAAATCCTTTGAGACTTCTGATATCAATTCATTTCTATTTCTTTTCCTTTTCCAATTTCAAGAGCAAATACCAAGCTTATTTATTTTATCCCCATCCAAAATTTACATTAAGTCTACATTTTCCTGTTTTCTTTACTCATTTTTGTATTTATTTATAACCTTTTTATTTCCATACAACTCAGCATCTATAACTGCAGTGTAAATGTATCCATGGATACCTTCAGTACAAAACTAACCAGAAAACCCTGCAAATTATGAAACAAACAACAGCAAAAAAAAAAAAACAAACAAGGGAGGGAACTATGTAAACAATTTATATAAGAAACATTTAATAAAATGAGAATGAAGTGAGGGAAGAGAAAAGAGTGTTCAGGTTGAACTGGTGGTAGATGAATACGTAAACAGATAGATATATTACAGCTTGCTACTTGCACTTGGATTAAATTTCTTGATGACACTTCTTCCATTTCAGGAGCACTCAAAATGGCTGATTCTTTAAGTCAGCTATGTTGGCCTTTTTTTTTTTCCAAAAGGTTAATTTCAACTCAGAGTAATTGAGATGGATGGATTTGAATGGATCATTTTTTTTTCCTTTTTACACATCACGTTATTACACTTTGCTTACAGATGCTAATCCCTTACATATAAATATGTAAAACATTCACATGCACATAGATACATCAGTATATACAAAGAGGTTTTTATAAATGAATATATGTACAAATGTATTTATATAAAAGTACCCATGCACATTTATGTCTCTACAGAGATTTTGAATAAGTGTAATCAAACTTTATGTACAAAAGTATAGACAATAATAAGCTCTTTAGGAATAGATAGGTTCAACTACTGTCAGGTTCACCCTCCTCCCTGTTTTTTTTGACAGGTGTAGAGGTTTATTCTTTGTTTCCTGTTTAGATTTGGATTTCCAGTTCCATCTAAATTCTACTTCAACTTTATACTTTTAACATTTCCACCTAAACTCTGAAATTTTTACTTCCAGTTCCTTCTAAAGTCATTTCCTTCTCCTTTACTTCACTTTGCATCTTAGTGGCATTATCACCTTGCTTGGAGTGATTTGATAAGAATTTTTTTAAAAAATAACAAGTCATGAAAGCTAAAAGCATTTAGACATTGGACAATTTATATTAAAATTCTCATCAGAAACTAGAAAAATGGTCTGAAATATATAAAAAAAAATTAGAAAATCCTTAACCAAGACTTTCATTGCTTTGTAACAAA
>CAHIKZ030004932.1:3742500-3752500 GCA_903632075.3 Acanthosepion pharaonis | reverse complement strand
ATTGAACACCTTTGGGGCATATTAGATCAAAAAGTTTGCAAAAAGAACAGGAAGCCATCTTCTAAGCCTGAACTTTTAGAATTATTGCGTCAAACATGGCAAGAAATCCCTCAAGATGATATTCATGAACTCATCACTAGCATGCCTAGAAGGGTCCTTGCATTAAAAAAAGCAAAAGGGATGTCAACCAAGTATTAGTTATTAAATTTATGACCATTTATAATTACTTCATTTGCATAAATTACTTGTTTAATAAAATAAACGGTTTCTGTGAGCGTCTATTCAATTCTGTCATATCTGTGTGTATATATATATATATTTTCATTATAATAGATTACAATAAAAACATTTTACATCACTATAAAAAAACTTTTATGTTTTGGAAATATAATGGTTCCTCTTTGAGCAACAGTAGATAACATACCATAAACATGATTTACTTCCTATAAATAATTTTTATCACATGTTATCATTTTTATTATATTTTATTTATTTCTTATAAATCATTTTTATCATATCTTATCTATCATCACCTGAAGAAGAACGATTACTGTTCCAAAACATGAAAGTTTTTGTGTAGTAATGTAAAATGTTTTTATTGCAATCTATTTTAATAAAAATATTATAATAATATTTTGCTCTACTTTGTACTGAGAACTTTTTTAAAAAGTAAATGCAAAGAACTGTGGATTCTTACTCTATCTGTTCTTTCTCTTATATATATATATATATATATATGGGGGTGTGTTCCTTTTTTCATTTTTTTTTCACCCCAAACAAGGCAGGAAGCCACTAGCACACAAGGGGTTACAGAAAGTTGGGGTGAGAGCAAAGAGGAATGATAGAGGAAAGGATGAAGAGAAGGAAGGATAGGGGATAGATCAGGGCATCTGGAAACATTGATTGACAATACATTTGAATAATTGAAGATTGTAGCTATCAGGGAAACAAGAAATGAGGAGGGAGTTCCACAGGTGAGAAGTGCGAGCCATGAAGCTATAGGAGTAGAAGAGATGGCTACATTTAACATTTTTGACAGTGAAAGGGTGAAAACGAGATGCCAGCCTAGTTGAACGCTTCAAATTCAGTCTGGGAAGCAGTGAAAGCAGCTCATCGGAGCAGTTACTGTGAAAGTATTTGTAAAAAAGACAGATGGAGGCAATGGCACATCTGTGAGAAAGCAACTGCAGATGAGATGCCAGATCAGGGCCAATTATATTGCATATCCGTCTTTGCATTTTATCAAGGACCTTATCTTAAATATTCTTGTTTACTGATCAAGAACAAAAATTCAATGATATTATTTGATGGATATAAAGAAAAAAATTGCAGTGGGAAAAATTTTATAATTTTTATATCTGCAACATGTGATACTTAAGTAGTTTCTTTTTAGTGTGTGTTTGTATGCGCATGGCAGAGGCATCATGTAAAGTGAAGTTTTTCTGTCACACAGACATTTGTTATGATTTATGATCTTCATAATTGTTCTTATGACGATAATGATAATTATTATTATTTGTATAACAATAATTATCAGTCAAAATTTTCTTTTTTCTTACACATTATTTTCTTGCTTTCCATTTCATTCTATTTTTCGTCATTCCTCATCCTCCTTCTCCTCATCATCATCATTATTATTATTATTATTATTTTATTTCCTTTGATTTTTGGTGTATACTCATTTCTTTTCGGGTCCCAACCAGAGACCTAAGGCATCATGACATTTTCAACTGAGCATTTTTTGAGGGAAAAAAAAAGAAAAAAAAAGCAAACTTAAAGTCATAGATATTTTACATAGATAAAGCCCTTCATAAGGTGGGCTGTACTTGTGAGTACAATATTTTGTATTTCTTTAAGTCATGGGCTACCAGGAATCCTTTCATTGAGTCTATTGGAATCTTTTCCAATCAATCCGAGGGCTCCAACTACAACTGGAATTATTGATGTCCTCATGTGCCACATTTTTGAGATTTCCACTTCAAGGTCCTTGTATTTTGATAGTTTTTTGAAGATCTTCAAAGATACATTGCAATCTGCGGGGAATGCCATATCAATAAGAAGGCACTTTTTTTCTTTGTGGTCTCTAATCCCGATGTCTGGGGGATTAGCTTTGATTGTTCTATCTGTGTGTATTGAAAAGTCCCATAAAATTTCAAGGTCCTTCTATTTTGATACTTACCATAATAGATCATTTCATCCTAAATAAATCAACAATTTTTACAATTTTTAACATCAGCTTGAGATATTTCTTGTTAATAAGTTGAATAATTTAACACATTGAACTTTATCAATAAGAACTAGTAAATCTTATATAGAGTTTTTTTAGAAATAGCATAAGCAAAACAAATTCAAAGATTTAGATGAAAAAAAGATACCAGGATGATGTCAAAATCTGCAGAAATTTTTCATCCTTTAACAATCAATTGTGCTTTGTTTAATTTGTAATGTATATAAATGTCGGTAGAAAAAAGCTAATGTTGATAAGATAGCAAGGGTCAGAAAGCACTGCCAGTGACCTCCAATCTACCCCCCCCCCTGCACCCCAACCTGGCTGTTGTGTTTGGGGATAGTATGCATCAGATATATAAATTGGGATCAAATATATATCAAATATGGATTGGAATCCAACAAAATGATAAGATCATGAAGAAATAGGAAACGTTTATCAATCTAACATATTTATTAAAGCTTTTTCAGAGAATTAAATATTGACAGAAAGAAAAAAAGAGAATAAATTCTGGTATTTTTAATTTTTGTGTTGTTTGGTTTTCATTTGTTAAGCAGACTTCACATGCATTTGTCTTGTCAAGCAGCATTCATGTTTATAATTTATGTGTGTAAATGTATTAAAATTCTAGTTTGTCTATGTGGGATTCAGATGATAATGTGTGTGTGTGTGTGTGTGTGTGTGTGTGTGTGTGTTTAATAGGCATGATATTTTAGTTTGGAAGTTGTCTGCATGTTGATTTCTTAGATCAATGTTTAAAAATGGCTTTGAAAAAATGAAGCCTGAGGGTCTTTGCAATGGACCATCCTTCTTTGAACATTGTGTACTTACTCTACACAATCTCAAACAAAGAACTCTAACAGATAACAGAAACCACTTCATTGCAGGACTATCCATAGCAGTAACAACTAAAATGGATAGCACATGTAACTTGAAGAGAAAATAATGATTTAATCATGATGTTGACATTCCACACTACATCAAACAAAAGGTAAGGAAGGAAACCCCAATTACTAGTGGAAAGAGCAATAACAGATACAGGACTTGAGAAACCTGTTTTCTTGAGAAATTGCTTCAAGAGAAAGATTTTATAAATTTCAACCAAAAGCAGTACTAGCTGCTCAGTCAATGAATGCTGAATGTTTTCTTGTAAGGAAACAGCTAATATTACCATTACCAATTTAGAGAGAAAATTTTGTATTTATTTATCTTTCAAACAATATTTATCTATTTGCATATATATTTCAAAGAAAAATGGTTGTTCCAGGCTTAAAAAATAAAAGAAAATTAAGGATAATTCTTTTTTCTTTTCCATTTCATTACTCTTTTGTGTTGACAAGTTTTGATAAAGATTTGAGAAAAGAGAAAAAGGATGATAAGGAATATTTGAGAGTGGTAGAAAGGGAGACTGGAAGAGGAAGGAGAAGAGAGGTGAAAAGGTAAAAGGTAGCAGAGGATAATGAGAAAAAGAGAATGAATAGGAAAATCAAAAAAAAAAAAAAATAAGAGCAAATAAAACAATGGGTGAGGAGAGAGAGATATATAGACAGGTCAAATAATGAATTTGAAAAAAGCAGACAAGAAAAGTCAAAAGAATGAGAAGGGGAAGAGCAAAGACAAACAGAAAGAGAAATGAGTTAAAAGTGAAAGGTAAAAAAAAAGATTGGTTATAAAGCATGAAATGAGTTAGAGAATTAAAAAAAAAATAAAGAAAATGAGAGAAGTTTTTAAAAGTTGTGAGGATTATATAGAGAGAAAAAATAGAGTATGCTACATAGAAAAAAAAACTAAGAAAGGAAAAAAATGAAATAAGTAATAAAATAAAAAAATGGAGAACAAATAAGAGAGATGATAGCCAAGGGATGGAACTCTTAGAATATGAGTCAGATGAGACTTATAATTAATTAAGTGATGGAAGACATCTATTGAAATTGGAGCTCTTTTCAGCTAAAGTCTACAGGTAGAATAAACAAAGACATGTGGAAAAAGGATTAAATGGGAAAAGGTTTTCAAGATAAAAAAAAAAAACTTGAATGGTCTGTGAGTACCAAATAATGAATACAACATAGACAAAGAAGGTGGACAGAGGTTAGATTTAAGGAACAAGACTATTTAATTAATATTGACACAAGCTTTTTTTTATATTACTTCTTAAGACTTATTTCACCAAAACTATTATAACTATAATTATTCTATTAAATGTTATTATTATTATCATTATTTAATAATCACTGGTATTTCTAATTTTATCCAATATATTTTTATTTTCTTATTATCAAAGTATATAATAACAACTGTCTTAACTAAATTTCTCAGTAATTGATAATATAACCAGTTTGGTGCCAAACATCAGTGTTATTGGTAATTATTGGTTTGATTAGTATTTAAAGAGAAATTTGGAAAAACAGCAGAGAGTTCAGATCCTAAATCAGAAATTGAGGGTCGTAATTCTAAAGATCATAAATCAGTTTTGCAAGTTCAAAATCAAAAATGCTGGGGGACATAAATCAATACCTACTTTACCCACAAATAATTCTAAATAGTGTTGTCATCCAAAGTAGTGTACATTAGGGTAAGAAAGACCGTGATTGGTCAGTCGGTCAGTTAAGTGCCACACATGATACACACTTGGGAAATCATGTCTCTTTCGATTCATGACTGACTAGGATGAGATCTTCCTGCAGTAGGTTGCCATTCCTTTCTGTGGTAGACTGGCTGCCAACCAAGGCTAAAGAACCCAGTCTGTCGTACTATTTAACCCATAGCTGGAAAAAGAAGAGATGGTTTCATACCTTTCCCAAGGGTATTTGCACATGAGTGAACATGACAAACCCAAGATTGGTAAAAAAGTGTAAAAAATGATTATATTTTGGGATCTTACTAGAGCAAATTTTATTTTTTGACAAACAGCACAAAGAACACAAATTCTTTTTCAAGATAAGACATGGTTTTCTTTCTTAATGCCAAATAAATGGATCAGATAACTTTTTTAATTAATGTTCACCCAATAGAAGGCCCAAGAGTCACTCAAGGTAGAGGATTACTGTGTAGAGTTGTATTAGTGTAAGAAAGGGCAATATAATAGGAAAGACAGACAGCTAATTCTAGACTTGAAGAGGTTAAGATTAAATTAGCGAATAAAAATTCAGGCGGAGATATTAGAAGTATAGAGTAGACTTAAGAAGGAACCAGAAACCCAATCCTAAACATGATAAACCTTAACCCTATGTGTTTCCTCCAGTACAAGGCCCAAGGGCCACTCAAGGTAGATGGTTACTGTGTGGAGTTGTATTAGCATAAGAAAGGGCAAAATAATAGGAAAGATAAATAGCTAATTCTAGATGTGAAGACGTCAAGATTTAATTCACGGATACAATTTTTAGATGGAGGTGTTAGAAGTATAGAGTTGAAGTAAACTTTAGAAGGACCTGGAAACCCAATCCTAAACAGAAAACAAAGGATAAATTTCTACTCCTGTTCAAAGGACTAAGGAGAAGTGTAAACCAGACATTGGAATTTTTTTTAGACTGACATATTTTGCTGGTAATCCAGAATAATCAGAAAAAGAATTTTATCTCATAAGAACAAAATCAAGCTTACCGAGACAAAATGGGACTCATGTTATGCACCTGAATAGATGGTTATTTAGCTGCATTATTAATTAGATTAAATTTCAGCCAATTTCAACTTAGCTTGTTTTATCATTTTAATATCTCACAGTTTCAGTTCTAATTAGAAAAGTGAACAAACCAAAAAGGCCCAGTTATATGTTAATCGTAGAACATAAATAGATTATGGTCTTTCGTGATGTATATTTGTTTGAGTAAATTATATTCACATTTTATTAAAACAGCATTTTGTAGATCAAAACTGTGATCATGAAGATTTCAATAGCACACAAGTCGGTTTGGTGATCATATATTCTTTTCATTAAATCCCACAAAGTTCCATCAGTGTATTTTATGGGGTACTGAGAGTTTTTTGTTTATATTATTTTACCCCAAGCAAGGCAATAATGTCACTAAGATGCAAAGAGTTACTGAGAGTGAAAGAAAAGGAGACATTAGTGAGTAGCAAGGACATTAAAAGAACAAGGTTCAGGAAGACAGAAGATGGCAATTGATGTTGAATTTAAATGTTGGGGATTCCACTGACCGAACATGTGAGCAACAATGAGGTTTTGGAAGAAATGGAAACAAAAAGAAAACTTATACATAACATCAGGAAGAGACAGTTTGAATTTCTGCGGAATGTAATAAGGAAAGAAAGCTTGGAAAATCTGATACTCACAGGACAGATAGAAGAACAGAGGAAAGCATCATGTAACATACTTGATGAGCTTGAGTAAATGGATGGTAGAACAGGGTTTGGGAGAAGTAACAAAAAAAACAAACCTTATTAAGGGCTACAAGGGACAGAAAGATGTGGAAAACCATAATCGCCTACATCTTGAAGGGACATAGCACATAAAAGAAGGTGGCGGCAATAAAGCAAGAAACCAAAAAAGAGTTCCACTGATGAGAAATTCAAGAAAAGAAACTTAGAATAGAACTTAGTTACATCTAGCTATTCCAACAATAAACTGATGAGAACTAATAGCCAATTTAGTATTATACTTAAATTCATGTGGTCAAGGTACCAAGGAGAAAAGCTCATTAGAACAATTGTTATCAAAATATTTATAGAAAGGGAAAGGGAAGCCATGTCACAGCAGTGGGAATGTGACTGAATTTGAGAGGCCAGGTCAAGACTACTAACATTACAGACCCTTCTTTGGATTTTGTCAAGAATCTCAAGATATATAGCATGAGCATTGAACCAGCAATATTCAATAAATTGACAAATAGCAGACTGGTAAATGTGAAAGATGAATTCTGGTGAAAAAGATTTTCAGGCAAGACAGAGTGAACCAATGTGAACATTTATATAAATGCATATACATATGAATATATATAGGAGTAGATAAGTTTGCCTATCGTTCGGTTCACACCCCTCCCAGAACTTTTCAACAAGAGCAGAGCTCTATCATTTGTTTCCTGTTTAGAATTGGGTTTCCAGTTCCTTCTAAAGTCTTTTCATTCTCATTCACTCCTTTGTGTCTTAGTGACATTATTATCTTGCTTCAGGTGAATTGATTAAAAAAAAAAAAAAAGAATATATTGATGCCTGTAATGAACAATGATTGAGAGCTGGAGTGGTGCTTACTGAAGTTTTATTGAGGTACAACATGGCCACCATTAGGTAATTTGAACAGATTTTATCACCACAACCCCTTAAAAAATAGTGAGAGAGACAGAAGGATGATGACAGTACTCTAGTTTATTATATGAGAGTAGTAAACAATGCATGGTAGGCAATGTTTTATCTGCTGAAATATATCAAGATTATACCAATAAAAAGATAATCATTACTTATTGAAAATGTAATAAAGAATTTTTTTTAATATATTTGTTAAAATGGATACATTGGGTTAACTATTTGTTGTAGTCTGATTTGAACTTAATCACTGGCCAATTAACTTTTCTCGAAAAGTTCCAAAACAATGAAGTTATCATTTTTTTTAGATTAAAATGTCTTTTTTTTTTATTATTGTTAAAACAAAAATAATTGAAAGAAAGAAAGAAAAAAATGAAATAAAGGAACCAGAAATTTAGTGAAAAGAAAAAAAAGAAAACACCAATCAAAAAAAAAAAAAGACTGAATGAAGAGAAACCAAAAAGCAATAAAAATATTGAGAATTAATCAAGAATGAAAAGAAAAAAAGCAGAGGGCCAAAAAAAAAAAAAAATTAAACAAAGAACACCAGAAGATATAACGTATTGAATAGTGAATTACTTTACAAAAGAAAAACAAAAAATCAGAATTGTGAAAAAAAAGTAGAAAAGGAAGGAAGGAAGAATGAATAAAAAAAAAAGAAATGATAAGAAAAGAATGAAAATTTTGAAAGAAAAGAAAAATGAGAGAAACCCAAGTACAAACCTCAAACTGAAATGTTTAAACCTCAAAGATCAATTTCATGTGGAACTGACTTTTAATTGATCAAATCTTGAATCAATTCAAAGAAGGAAAATGTTTTTCTTAAAGTTGACCATTTATTAGTTTGTTTGGAAAGAAAAACAAAAAAATCAAGTGAAACATTTTTTTCAGATATGACTTTTTCGAAAGTAATTGATAAGAAAATAAAAAGGAATTTTAATCAAAATTTATGATAAAAAATAAGAATAAAGAAACTGTGATTCACCTAAAAATCATGACAACTGTGAAAGGGTAAAAAAAAAATGGAGAGGGTTTCCCAGGTGAATCAAGGTGAGAAAAAAAAACATTTATATATTTGAGTATATTTGTAGACTGTCATACAATTGTATATTTGTATAAGTACTCAAATATACATTCAATTTTTGTATCATATATTTATACACATATAATTATTTTATCATTACATACATACATATATATATATATATATATATATATATATATATATATATATATATATATATATACATGCATAGAAATATATATATATATATATATATATATATATTATATATATATACTAGCAGTAGAGCCTGGCATTGCCCGGGATGTAACAATAAGAGATAGATCAAGTATCGACCATCATAAAGACTGAAAAATAAACTGACAAAGATTATTGTTTAAGGTTGACAGACACACATGTCTTAATTAGTTATTTTTTTTGTTTTGTTTCGTTTTTTTTTTTTTTTACGAATTGGTCAAACCTAAACTCAAACAAAAAACATTGTTTTCAATTGTTATGAGTCTACCGATTGAATAGAATTTTATTATAAACAATTGTCTTGTAAATGGAATTTTAAAGCATTCTGAATGTAAAAATAAAGAAAAAAAATGTGCAAGACAATAAGAAACACTACCTGCCAAAAAAAGTGAAGTTTTGTTGAAATCGGTTGAAAAATGTAGGAAATCCAATCCCATATATAAACGAACACACACACACACACACAAAACAACCTGGGTTTTATAATAAGTATAACTCGATATGATTTGTCCCCCTTTCATTCTGGCAACAGAATCATGTTTTATCGAGTTTTCAAATTGATTTTGTGCAAAACTATTGTGTTTTTCCAATTTTTGGCACTGTCAGAACCACTGCAAGGTAATTTTATGCAGTCCTGTGAAGTTTTGTTGAAATCAGTTGAAAAATGTAGGAAATCCGATCCAATATATAAACGTACAGACACATACACACACACACACACACACAATCTGCATTTTATAATTAGTAAGATACATATATATTTAAGTTATTAAGAACTTGGTAATCCGTATGAGTAATCCTAAGGAGGATGAAATTCTGAGAGCTCAATGTAAATCCAGAGCTAATATTTTGAAGAAAAACAGACCACTTTAAGGTACCATTATAATAATTTATTTCACCAGAGCCCTTTTAAAGGACGCCGGATCATCAGATAGCACTTCCAAAAATGAAATGAAACGAAAAATGAAATTAAAATTGATGGGTAGTGTAAGTTTTTGTAATTTAACAGAGAGTGTAAAAGGAGTAGTTAAAGAGACATGCTAGAGTTTAGGGAGGGATTAATTTCATATCTCTCTCAATCATACTTTACACTCTCTGTTAAATTACAAAAACTTACTGTTATAGTTGAACACACCTATTCTATAGTTAATAGACTCTCCCACCTATAATAAGTAGGAGTAGTAAGAGTAACGTGGGAGTCGCTCAGTGGTTCAGGCAGTCAGTCAATGCCAGATGACTGTTAGTCAGATACTAAA